>SNQJ01S0059412.1:36184-78278 GCA_010110895.2 Picea sitchensis
CCCCCCGGACTTCGGTTAGATAGTTGTGCACTGCACTAGGACACACTGAATACTATAGGAAGTTTATTAAGGGTTATGCACAGATAAAAAAACCTATGGAGAAGATATTAAAGAAATATAGTAAGTTCCAATGGACAGAATAATTCCAGCAGAGATTTGACACATTAAAGTAGAAAATGGTTATTGCACTTATCTTGGTTTTTCTGGGTGAGGTTTCCTATGTTATAGAAAGAGGAGTTGCGCAGTTGAAAAATCTCAAGGGATAATGGAAGGATGGGTTAGTGAATGGGAGTAGGTTGAATTTGTACTATGATAACTAGATGCCTCACAACTCTCAGTAAAAGCTAAGGAAGAAGGGTCTAGGTACTAGGTGCAGATGAAACTAGGTACCAGACACAGAAAAGACAGTATGCACAACATGGGAAAGCACAGAGCAGAAAGAATAGGCTGCTATGTGCAGTATGCAGTCGAAGTGATATAGAAGGCTCAGTCTTGTGGTGACTCGGGATGACTCACATGTGAGTTTTGGGGGCATGTTGGCCCTTGGTTATGTAAGGAAGCGAAAATTAAGAAAGAAAGGAGAAGTATGAAATGTGCATAAGGCACATAAAATGAGGAGGGGTCAAAGTGGTAGAAAATAAGGAGCGAAGTAAAGGAAAATCTAGTCGTTGGAAGAGAAGTTCAAGGAAGATAAAGCATCAAGGAAGACGGATCATGGAAAACTCAGCAAGAGGAAGAAGACACCAACGGATTCTTTGGAGAACCTCGTGGAAAAGAAGAAGGAACAGGCTAGCGAAGCCCTGAAAACATGGGTCAAGTGGACCTAGGGTTTTGGACTTAGGGTTTTGACACCTAGACGTCGGTCTAAGGTTGTCCAAGGAATTCATGTAATGTATAAATAAAGGTCTAGGAGAGTCGAGAGGGTGGCTCAATTATTGGTTGTTATTCATTGTTGTTGCTATTACTGCTATTGAGAGTAATATTGAGTCTGTATTATGGATCTTCATATGAGTGAGAATATCAACCCTCCAGTTGGGTGTGTAGGGAGGAAAGAGAAAGAGAGAAAGAGAGAAGATCTACAGCTAATTGCACAGATAGAACTGTATGTTTTCATCTAATATATCAAGAAACACAGTTTTTTGGACGTAGCCCTAGGGAGAGGGTGAACCACGTATATCTTATTATCTTTATGGTTGATGCTATGTTATTTTTCATCTCATATACTGTTACTGCATTGTTGTGTTAGATCATAGATATAACTCGTGAAGTAAGATTAAGAGTGGTAGAGAATATCTAGATCATTTTGCGTTGTGTTTTGGAATCAATTTTCATTTCCTCTGTTTGTAGACACTTTTGTCCTACAACCCCCTATTTCTACTTCGAGTGAGACTGCATCTTCTTCACAGGTGTTTTCGAAAGGGTCAGTAGTTAGGGTTTGTCAGTGCTCTGTTAGAGTTGAACCCTGGGTCTGCCCCTGTGCCAACAGTTATTTTTTTGAGTTGATGTCGAAATGTTTGATATGTATTTTAATTGTTTCTAATAACTATCTGAGTTATTTGTTCCCTGATTTAAAGTTCTGATGATGCATATATAAGAATTTCACCCAGCGTGTCACCATTGTTGGCAGCCAAATATTCAAGTCAATTTTATCATTGTAAAATATCTTCTTAATGGGATAAAAAAAAATCTAGCTGCCTCCTTCTCCTTTCAAAGATTTCTATCATCTTTTGGTTTTGAAAAGATTCGTTTGATTAGCTGTGTGCATGAGTTCATTTATTTGTATCTATCATTTCTCTTGTTCAATTTCATGACTATAAGCATGAAATTAGAACAAGCTTTGGTTTGAGGGCATCATACAGTTTGTGGACTTTCCTTTTTTGGATAACACCTAAGGGCATCTAATATTTTTATAAACATTTAAATATTGTAAACCTATCATATTATGGGTTTATCCCTTATCATAGCGCATGAGTTATCCACCTTGGGTTTATGACTTAGGCATTCTATTCTTTGAATACTTTGATTTTCACATTACCATATCTATGAGCGTGCATCAAGAAAAACTTTGGTGTATTTTGTAATTTGAATCATATCCCTTGCAGTCATATCACAATCTCGTTGTCCTGGTACAGGACTAGAAGTTATGCCTTCAAACATTACTCCTTTGTCTTGCTAGCACAAGCATGCATTCATTGCTTCAGGTGGTAAGTTTTCATTTTGGGTTTGGCATTCATTTGACAAAGTGGTTTTCATTCTACGTGTCCTATGGTTTAGCATCCACTCAATGTTCCAAATGGTCGCTATGGTGGCGTTATGAAGCCTTAGGTATTGGATCTCCTTCGAATACATAGAACTCATCCTCTATTTCGTGTATTTTTTATCGCACCCCACCCTTTGCTACTCATGTTGTTTTTGTGTGAACAAATTGATGGCACCTGTAGTGAGGATCGAGTTGAATGGCTCACAGGCTCTCCTCTCACATGACGATGTTGTGGATGAACTCGTGGCCTATGGATGGGATGTGTTCATAAAACTATTTGAGGGTTTCAACCTCAAAGTGGCTCAAGCCTTTGCCCAAACTTTTGATGGCGCTAAGGATAAAATTGGGGATTCGCAGTTGGAAGTGACCGAGGGTTCAGTTTCATAGGCTACTAGATTTCGCCAAGAGGGACCTCATTGGTTTAAAAACCTCAAGTTTGAAGGCATACCATGGCACTCACTAATGGATTCCAAGAAATCACATTACAATGCAAAAGGTACACCCATTGTTTTATTTAAACCACGATGGAACGGTTTGCTATTTATACTTAAGTAGTTATTACTTGTGAGGGTAGATATGGTATGGTCTTCCTATATCATGTATGTTTATTGATGGTATTTCTAGGTTTTAATTTGAATATGCCATTTTATCTCCTTAGGATCCTGCAAACAATGGCCAAATTGAACCAAAGACAAAACCTAAATACCCAATCTAGTCTGTTCAATCATGGCCTGATCTAAATTCTGTTGATTTCGCAATTATTTAAAGTTGGGGATAGTTGGCACAATTTTGTGTATAGAAATGGGTTCTCCCTACTTGAAAACGCAACTGAATTACCTCTCCATTTTAATGAACCTCCCAATCCTTGTTGATCAAACCCCTCTTTGGAAAACCTACATGTCAATCTGCAAGAAATTCATGTGTCTATAGTTGAAACCCTTGTTGTTCTCTAGAAGCCATCCAAAGGAAAGAAACTGAGATGTGATTTTATTCCCAGGAAATCTTTAGAAGAGGTTTTGGATGATCTAAAGGATAAAATCCTTACTGTTCCTAGTCCTGAGCCAATTCGAGTTGATTTAAATGAACTTGATATCAAGAAACATGGTAGGATAAAGAAAAATAGAAGTCCAGACATCAATTTTAAAAATAAAAGACCTGGTCGACTCATATCTAGAACACTAATAAATCGACAGTGTGATCATGAAAAACCAATCCCTATGATTGAGGTCGATGATCAAATTTATGAGGTTGATATCGATGACTGGATCCCTGGGGACGATATCGATGTTGATATACCACAGTTCGATTTTGTATCGAATCTTCCCCCATTCTTAAAGAAACAAGAGGGTTTTTCTGGCATTCAACGTGATCTGAAACAAATCATGGAACATGTTAAATTTCCCTCTATCGCACTAATTATATTACTACAAATAGCCTCCATAAATTGTCAACCCAGGGAGGTAAACTTTGAGGCACAAACACTGTATGTGTAGGACTAGAGCCTATCCTAATCTAATTTACTCTAATCTAATCTATTATGATTTAAGCTTCTCTAATCTAAAAATCATTCAAACTACTTTGATGCAAAGATTTCAAATTCATTAATTATATTCAATATTCAAAATTCTAATACTAACTAAATATCTAAATTCTATAAAGCATACAAATCTAAGTTCTATACTAATTATAGAAACGAAATACTTCTAAAAACTATCTTCAAAAGTAATCTTGATTTAAAGAATCTACCTAATTGAAAACTTATCTATTTTAATGTGACTCGGAAACTAAACCAAGTAACAGAAAACTATATGACATTACAGAAAACAGAGTAAGATTTTCTAATTTTAAAAAGAAAATACAACTAAGTCTATTCCATTTAGAAACTTAAATATTCAGAAGCAATATATGACTTTAAACTAGAATTGAAAGCTACAGCAAATCGAATTGAACTTATAAAACTAAGAAAAATAATCCTTTTAAATAGATCTATCCAAACATCCGAGCTCATTTCTAAATTGCAAAACACTGTGCATATTACTTCAACAGCAATCAAACAACAAGAAATAGATTCTAACATGTACAAATCTGATTTCTACAACTACTAAACTTTAAGGACAATTCTTACTTTTAATGAAAACATGAAGCAACAATTAACATAACTACTCTATATAAAAGATAAAATTGCAAAGGAAGGGCTTATGGTTTTCTTGGTGGATCCTTTCCAAGAAAGCCACAAGTCCCTAAGTGACTTGCAGACTAAATTCTAAGCTACGGATATGTAAAAGAGAACATTAACAATAGAAAATAAATCAAATTACAGTCTAAAGAAACATATGTATCATTACTAAAAACAACATTGTATGAGTCAATCTCTGTCAAAATCAGAAAACCAACACTTGAGCAACACAATTCTTCTATATGATATTCATTGTTTATTACATTTTGTTCCATTGTTTTTATAGCTCACGAGCTAGATAACTAATCCCAATTTCCTAGTGACAGAGCATATCTTCTATTTAATACACAACCATTTATAGAAGGTAAATGATTCCTTCAATTAATAGGTGCTTCCATCTTGCTCAAGCAAAACCAAATATTCCAGTTAACTCTCGTTGATGACTCATGTATAATCCATGAGATCTTCATATCTTGGCACTACGTGCCATAGAGATGGAGATCTCATTGATTATACGTGATTCTTCAACGAGAGTTGAGCTAGAATATTCATTTTTTCTTGAGCAAGCTGGCAGTGCCTAGAGTTATAGAGAACCTTCATACTAAAGTAAGCTCCAAAATCTAAGATAATAAGTCATGAATCGTTTAAGAATCATATTTAATCATTAGATAAAAGGAAATAAAAGAATTTTGATCAATGACCATACCTTACTATACTTGTTGGATATTTGGTTATATATGTGTGAAAATATAGATGAGTTTATGACGTCAAAGATCAAATGAAGAGGTAAAAGAGTGGATATGGAGGTTGCAAAAAGTGTCAATTTGGTGATCCAACATCTCCCCTACGCCTGTCTATTTGCATGTCCTCATGCAAACATGCCTGAAAGCTTCAAAGATTTCCAAAAGCGTGTTTGCGTCCCTTCTCCAAACAAAGGAAACTTGAATGTATTATGATGATGTACAACTTCCTTTAGCATATTCTGCAAAAATATCCCAAGAAACTTTTTTTAACAAACTGACATGAGCAAGGTGTTTCAGAGCCTTTGTTTTCCAATTTCTTCCCACCTTTGCAAGACGTTTGTTTTTCAGAATTTGTCTTCTTACATTTGGTACTCACCTTCTCATATTTCTCTGCAAGTTGAAGACCACATGACCTTAGTTCATCAATGCTCTCCACGAAAAGGTAAATGACTGATTGGCACTTGAATAGTGTTTTCTCGGACATGATCATAAAATTACCCGATGTGGTGCTGCTTTCACATCGAATCCAATGAGAAATACATGGTGATTTCATCTTCATACCCCTTAAATTTCTAAAAGAATTGATACCAGGTGCCTTCAAATTTCTCTTTGCATGCATTGAACTCAGGAAATTTTTCTAGCACAAAGATAGATATTGGTTCATGACGCTCAACTCCCTTCCTCCCCATCTATTCTGAGAATGTAATTTCGATAGGAAACAAAGGATGAAATAGAAGCTAGGAAAATGATGAAGGTTATCAAATAGGCATGTGAACAAGTCTCAACAAAGTTCTTCAAAGATTCTAATGCTTTGAATCTAGTAGTAATTCGATAATCCTGACTCGTACTTCACTATCATTCAAATGCATGGCGCGTGAGAGGTTTTATGACAATATTGAATTGTCAGTATAATGATGAACTTGTTTTGTATGAGATCATGAAGGAATGAAGCGAGGATTTCATGGATAACATAAATCATCATCATAATTTTAAAAGTGATAAGATCTTCATCTCTGGGCACTATGTGCCATAGAGATAATCTATTATGAATATAAGGGCAGGTTATAGAATGATGATGACAAATAGAGGTGGATATGGGCTATATGATGACATTCAAAAGGTAGAAGGACATAGGCTTAGTAAGTATCATAGGTATAATTCATAGTAAAATTTCCTTAAATTTAATGAAATAAATAAATTCAAAGAAAGATTCATACCTTAGATCAATGTTACCCTTCAAGATCAAATTTTTCAGAAATACTTTGGACTGTCGGGCTTATGTTGGCGGAATGCTGTGTGAGGAATGAGATTGCAATAGCGAAATAAAATTTCTTGTTTTTCTTTGCTCCAAATATTTATTTGTCTTTGCTACAGATTTCTCTTCTGATAGGTTGTCCACTATGTTGAATGTTACTAGATTTCTTATATAAAACAAAAGAATAGACTGTTCTTCAAAGCTTCTAAACTAATGAAGCTGTCCATGGAAATTTTCTGGCTTTATAAAATTCTTCACATCCATATACTGTCACTTTTTATTGCAAATCTTCCTATGTGAATATATTTTATTGATTTCAAACATAGGTAAAGTCAGTTCAACCAATAAGAGAAAATTGTTAGCAAGTGCAAGATGTCCCACAACACCGTTATCAGTGGGAATCAAGGCACTAGATACATTCAAGCAGTCCTTGAATAATAAAATTTTGTTGAAGTCGAATGAAGTACGAATTCTTTGCCAAGAAGAAATTAATGTATTTCCTTAAATGTAGGGATACCACCATTGAGGCATGCAAACTCCAAGGTATCTGAAAATGTCTCAAATTTCAAACCCAAAAAATGATCTAGAATCGATGGGTTGAAACTTGTTGGAAGGAAAGCCTTAATGAATCTCCATCATCGGTGAGCACAGAACAAAAATGATTTTGTAGAAATGAAATAAACACCAAAAAACTTTATTACAGAGTCTAGCTAGCCATTCATCTGGTTTTCTAACTAAACCCCTACTAAACTATGCCAGATAAAGTGGTTTTCACAGTAGAGCTTATTTTTTTTCATTACTTTTATTCCTATCTTTTATTTCTTATGCTCTGAGTATTCTAAAATAAAGTATCCTTCAAGTGTACATACTTCTAGATTGCAACCACCCTCGAATCGGGTTATAAATCATGATTGTTCACCACGATGTTTATGAAAAAATGTCCCACATATAAAAGACTTCAGCTCTCCTTAGGTCTTGTTTTTAAAATGTTGTTTGAAAATTAGGGTTGAAACTATGGGATCCATACTATGTACTAGGCTTTTTTAAGAAATGGCTGGTATTCTTCCTCTGGTCCCAAGCAAGCAAAGAATTCTGCAATTTCAGGTTCTAGGTGTTCTTCTTGCTCAGCTTCTTCCCAAAATTCTTGAGCTCCTTCACCAAATGAGGAAGCATAGATGAATAGGTCTAGGTCTTTAGGTTGAGGATACTTATTGATTTGCTACTCACTTTGAAAGATGGATTCATCTTCAGATATGGATATGATGTTGTGACAAGGATTATGAAAATTCCTTGTAGTAATAATCCCTTCTTTGCTCAACAAGTTATTGAACATCTCTAAACTTGTTCCGGTTCAGCTGTCCTACTCCACAGGTGGATTAGTAACAAGGTTCTTACAGCACCTAAATGTTTTGAAACTTTGAATTTTAAAGTTAATTTAACTTATTTGCAAAATTCTTTTTTTTTTTTTTTAAATAAAAATGTAAAATAACTCTATAAAGTAAAGAAACTAGATTAAAATTAAGTGTTGTGGATGCTACTAACCTAGTATTCAAACAGTACTACATATGCAAGCTAATCAGAAATGAAAGAAATAAAATACTATGAAATCATTAAACTAACACATTTCTATTTGAAAGAAATTCTACATTTGCTAAAGAAAAAGCACTCTTGCATTTATTGAAAAGAAAACTTACTTTAAAAATACCTGCTAAAATTGAACTACTTGTCCAAGCTTTGGAGGAACCTACTATAGTAGATACATAAGTTCTTACATCCTGTAATACATCTCCTCCTCCTCTTGGTATTCTAACAAACGTAAAGTCTAATCTCCAATCCTTTTTAGTCCCTCCCGTGCTTTGGTGCAAAATGTCAGCTAATTGTATTACTACAAATAGCACCAGGTGTGTAGCCAGGGAGATGGCTTTGAGGCACAAACACTGTATGTGCGGGACTAGAGCCTATCCTAATCTTATTTACTCTAATCTAATCTATTATGATTTAAGCTTCTCTAATCTAAAATTCATTCAAACTACTTTGATGCGAATATTTCAAATTCATTAATTCTATTGAATATTCAAAATTCTAATACTAACTAAATATCCAAACTCTATAAAGCCAAAATTCTAATACTAACTAAATATCTAAATTCTATAAAGCATACAAATCTAAGTTCTATACTAATTATAGAAACGAAATACTTCTAAAAACTATCTTCAAAAGTAATCTTGATTTAAAGCATCTACCTAATTGAAAACTTATATATTTTAATGTGACTCAAAAACTAAACCAAGTAACAGAAAACTATATAACATTACAGAAAACAAAGTAAGATTTTCTAATTTTAAAAAGAAAATACAACTAAGTCTATTCCATTTAGAAATTTAAATTTTTCAGAAACAATATATGACTTTAAACTAGAATTGAAAGCTACAGCAAATCGAATTGAACTTATAAAACTAAGAAAAATAATCCTTTTAATTCGATCTATCCAAACATCTGAACTCGTTTTTAAAATGGAAAACACTGTGCATATTACTTCAACAACAATCAAACAACAAGAAATAGATTCTAACATGTACAAATCTGATTTCTACAACTACTAAACTTTAAGGACAATTCTTACTTTTAATGAAAACAAGAAGCAACAATTAACATAACTACTCTATATAAAAGATAAAATTACAAAGGAAGGGCTTATGGTTTTCTTGGTGGATCCTTGCCAAGAAAGCCACAAGTCCCTAAGTGACTTGCAAACTTAATTCTAAGCTACAGATATGTAAAAGAGAACATTAACAATAGAAAATAAATCAGATTACAGTCTAAAGAAACATATGTATCATTACTAAAAACAACATTGTATGAGTCGATCTCTGTCAAATTCAGAAAACCAGCACTTGAGCAACGCAATTCTTCTATATGATATTCATTGTTTATTACATTTCGTTCCATTGTTTTTATAGCTCGGGAGCTAGCTAACTAATCTCGATTTCCTAGTGACAGAGTCTATCTCCTATTTACTACACAACCGTTTACAGAAGGTAAATGATTCCTTCAATTAATGAGTAACTTCTCATGCCCGAAAGATGTTCTTAAACTCGTTATCTAATAATAGATCTTCATCTCTATTGCACATAGTGCTGAGAGATGAAGATCTCATTGATTATACGTGAGTCATCAACGAGAGTTGAGCTGGAATATTCAGTTTTGCTTGAGCAAGCTGGCAGCGCCTGGAGTTATAGAGAACCTTCATACTAAAGTAAGCTACAAAATCTAAGATAATAAGTCACTAATCCTTTAAGAATCATATTTAATCATTAAATAAAAGGAAATTGAAGAATTTTGATCAATGACCATACCTTACTATACTTGTTGGATATTTGGTTATATGTGTGAAAATATAGATGAGTTTATGAGGTCAAATATCAAATGAAGAGGTGAAAGAGTGGATATGGAGGTTGCAAAAAGTGTCAATTTAGCAATCCAACACCCTCTACAGAGCAGGCTCGGCCTTTGCCTAGCATAGAACCGGTGCATTGTCAAAATTGTTTCGATTGGATTGAAAGGTATTATCGGGATGCCCCTTATCTACAGGAACAATTGAACCAAATGGTCACCTGGAATTCAGTTCTTGAGAGGGAGAACGATGAGTTGAGAGCTTGTGTCTGATCGAACGCACATAAGGTTAAGAAGCGCATTAAACAATCTGGGAATGTTGTGATTAAAAATTTGACAAACTTCAATACCATTATAAATTCAGACCTGTCTGATGCCTCTCTGTCAAATTTCTGAAAATAGTATGTTTTGTTTTTACGATTTGATTTTGTTTGATAAATAATAGGTAGATTCATTTTGATTTTATTTTTATTATTTTAGACTAGCTACAGAATCGAAAGATTTTGTAACGAGTCTGTTTAAATTATTTGTTTGGATTATTATCTAAATTTTGATTTTGTTTTATTATTTCAGGTAAATAGCAGATTGTCGTGCTATGATTAAGGAAAGGAGTCATGGGTTGATCATTTAGTAGACTAGTAATTTCCTATTTTGAAAAAAAAATGTTCATATGTTTTATTAAAAGACTCCAACAAGAGTATCTTTTTGTTATTTCATTTTAGTAAAAAACTTATTTTAAGAGATTTGCCTTTATCTTGCATGATAGGAAGTAACAGATCAAAAACATGTTTAAATAGCTATGTTTTTTGGTGATAGGGGCATGTTTTCTTGGACCATAGAATGGACATATATTTTTGAAACTATATGAAAAAGCAGTTTTCTCTTTGGCTTTGGACCTGTGTAGACTGTGCAAATTTTTTTTATTGTCTTCTCATGTAATTTCTTGGAATGAAATGTTATCTGTGTCGAATTAGCTTTAGTCTTTTCTTCACATAATATTTTATATCATTTTTTTCTTTATGTTTTTCATTATCTTTTGGTCTAGTTTATATCTGTGATTGATCATCTATTTAAGTATTTTGAGTTTGCGTCTGATGCTAGATAGTTGGTAACACCATTTCTGAGGATTGGGATTTCTTTCATTCTCAGTTATTGGACATCTCAAGGTCACATGATATATAATTATTTATCTTTCTGTCATCACCAAATTGCTCCAGAATATGAAACACTTCCTTGAATTTCTTCAGGAACATTATGCTTGTTTTTGTCATAGGTTTTCACTTGACACGGGACAAGAGGAGCTCACACAAATGTAGAGAGATGAATTTAGTTTATTATTGTTGATCAACTAGAGGTTAGTCAATGTATTATTTATTTAATTTGTTCATATGTGAATGAGTAGTGATTGCATTATTTAGACGTTAATTAGCTTTGTCTATTTTCGTTATATCATTACAATCATATTCATTCTTTGTTTACTAAGTTTGATATTCAGATTATTCGAACAAGTTTGTTATATTTAATCTTGTTTAGATACATGGTCTTAAACAATCACTTTCATAAGGCTTTGTTTAAACCTTGTAAAGTGTATATAACCATTGTGCATTGACATTGTTAGTTAAGCATTTGTAATTAAATTGTTGATTGTTAGAATTGATATCTTTAGTTAGTCCGCATCTTTTAGTCGTTTTAGAATCTTAGTTGGCTAACGGATCCATAAAACCCGTCAAGATAGATTATACCAAATGGATTGGGTTAAATAGACAACCCTAGACTAGATCTATCCTTCCCATTTACGGTGTGTCGCAAACTCTTATCAACACAATTCTTGGCCTGCTTGGGCTCACGAAAGAGTCAAATAAATTTTTTTCTTAGAAAACTCTCAAAGGGGGAGGGAACCCTACCCTACCCTATATATCAGAGCATGATTCAAACACTAGGCCTAGATGGGCCAAGAAATCAGTCACAATACAATTTTACCAAGGCTAAGATGAGCCTAAGAAAAGTATCTACCATCGTAAGAAAATTATTTGCATAAGATCCTTGAGGAGAGGAATTGTAGATTGAAATTCTATTGGGATTTTACTCAACAAAATTGAATCATGCTAGATTGTAGTAGAAGAATCATATAATTTCTTTGGGAAATGATAGCCACTCCTACAAGAGTGGGATTATGTTGATAGACAATAATAACAAGACTTGGAGGAGAATGGAATGAATAGATGGAAAGGTTTCCTACAAATGTGGGCTTGTGAATCCTCTATTAATTAAAATTGTTGCTTAACCAGAGATTAGGCCTTGTGAGTATAATTTCTAGAGGCCTTAAGGAAATATGTGAGGTCAACTTACCTAACATGTCATAATTGAAAACGTACTATTGGGATAATCCCCTTTTTTGTAAAGAAGTAAAAAAACAAAAGAGGGAGTCATATGGACTGAGAATAACCCTAATGGGAGAAGTGAAGTGACATGAGCAAGTTCAAAATATCATGGTTGTGCTAAGGGAGTCCATATCCCTATTAACTTAAGGGTGTGTCCATGCATGAGAATGCAATATGCAATCAAGTGGAATACGTCTGCATTGTAGGCATGGGTAAAATGCTTGGAGCACGAGGATATGCTAGAATGCATATGGAAAATATTGAGAATGCATATAACATGCATATAGAATTAGTATAGTCTATTATTGGATGTAAAATATGGTGATGTCATAGATCATAGGATTAGTAATGATCTGATTACAACAACATAAGTAAAGAACTAATAATTTTGATTGTATAGTACCTTATGAAGATAAGGTAGAATGGTTAGAGAAATGTTAATCCTGAATATGGTAAAGGAAGTGTTGGGGAACATCTAGATGACCAAGGGGTTGGGTTGACATCCAGAGGTGGATGGTATCCATATAGGTATGGTTGGGTATGCTTAAGCAGCGGTGAGAGGGAATTTATAAAAGAATTCCCTTGATAAAAAGGTCCATTGACCAAGAAGGGTTTGACGCATGAAGAAAAGATAGATTGGTTATCTTGTTGCCTTGGGCATTGTCGAAATTTCCCAGACTATATCTATGGGTTGTGGAATTATTTTATAGAAGCTGAGGTGAGAGTGTTTTCTTGTTGATTGTTGTCATGTAGAAAGGGAAGTGTAATGATGAATTTGTCTGCGAAACTTGTCATGTGAATGATTGTAAGATCTCAACAAAGAAGGAAACATAGTATCAATCATTCCCATGAGACTTGTCGTAAGGATGGTTGTCGGATCTCTAGGAGGAGGGATATGGAATTTTAAATGTCCACGTGTATGAATGACATGGAAAAAGGTGCAAGTAGTGAACTTGCATGTTGAATATTTATCTATGTTTGTATATGCTTGAGTGCATGGATTGAATGAATTATAAAGTTGCTTGATATGAAGTCTGATACTGAGACCCAATAGATATGAATGAATGATAGAAAAATGTGCAAATGGGGCACATGTATGATGTATGAGTACATGTATATGAGAGGCAAGATGTGACTGCTTGAATAAGTGAAATGTAAGGCAAGAATTGCACTTGCCAGAATAGAATGAATGCCATGGATGCATGGATGACTCTATTTTGAAGAGTCGTGACTATTTTGTTTTAAATAATATCTTGAGGGGGATGTGTTTCATCTCCTCAAGAAAATATAGTATAAATGGATGAAAGAGTAAATGATCAGGGATGCTTCATTGTCATGATAAAAGGCAACCTGATTAGGCTTTTAAAGGCTAGATGTAAATGGTCATGAACAATCATGAACTAAATAAATTTCAATAGATAGAGAAAATAAACTATAATTGTGCCTATAGTATACACACAATATGTTGAAGCATGTAGCAAGAGCATTGTACATAAAATCACAATGGGATAATGTGCATATATAATTCAGAACGCATCATAAGAACACAAATTTATATTCCTTATGGAGTATTTGGTAAACAACTGAAATGGTAAAGTTGAAGTTGACTCAAGGTTGATACTATCACAGATAGTGATGGATATGCAATAAGGAAGTTGCATGTAGAAGGATTTCATAGTGGAGGAACTATGTAAAGACTCTTTCAGGAGAACGGTGTCACAACCTTAATGATTGTTGAAAATTGGGTAGTGGGATGCAAGCAAATATATACGAATCATGTATTACATTCTAAAACAAAATGTATGAGTGGAAGACTAACAAATGAATATTGAATATTTTGATAACTAATGGTAATGTGCAGAGTGCACAGGTTCATAATTCATTGTGAACAAAAAGTTTGTTGTTTTAGCATGTTGATTTGTCCAAGAACATTAAGGTGAACCTAACCAAGAGACTGCTCGAGGAAAAGAGCATGGAGATCCCAATAGGGATTAAATTGTGCAAACAAAGAAAGGAGAAAAGGAGGAACATTTTTCTCACCTTAAAACTATGAATTACTTAACAGAGTTATAAGCCTTAAAATAGCAGTTGTGGAAACAAGTATATTTGGTGAAAGGAAAATGAACAAACATGTATAAACTTGGTTAAATCCACGAATGGGTAACGGCAGTGAGGCCTTAGGATAGTTCAATTAAACAGATGAAAATTCTAGATACATTATAGAGTTGGAAAATGGAAGAGTCCCTTAACTCCTTTAATTGTTGTTTATTGTGTTTCTCTAGGATGGGAAGCTGATATAATGTTGGGTGTAATTGTTTTAGAATGACAATGCTAATAACTATGTGACTATAGAGACAACTAGAAATTTGATTTTGAACATATGGAACACATTAAGGAGTAATATGGTAGAGTGCATAGAGATATGTTAGAATATATGAAAATATTTTATTGAGATTTAAATGCTATGATACATGCATTTTATTTTATAGCGATAATATATTTGTGATGTATGTCATGTGTGGAAATAAATTAAGAATTATTGGGAAAGACAAATACGATGATGGAAAACCTTAAGCAAAGGATGAATATGAGAAGGTTGTTGTTGAAATTTGTTGAAGGGACTTCAAAAGTACCCATAAAAGCTTCATTGATGAGGGGTAATATCGAGGAGGGTGTTGGAATCAATTTATGTATAAATTATTTCATACTGTAGGCATAAGGTATGAAAAGTTGGGTAAGAGTCCTTTGAAATATTTATTATTTCAATAATATATGTGAATTTAGGTGGTTTTTGGATGCCATTGATACCCAAGTAGGACATTATGATTCAGGGAAAAAGCTGAGAATAAATGGATCTCTAGTAGTCAAGGATGATTGAGATCATTGCAATAAAATTCATGAGCCAATAGTGTCATGGGTACATTGACCCATCAAGAGTGATTAGGAACAAAGTAATCATAAAACACATTGACTTAGATGAATTCCCGAAATGCATGCTTATAAAAGGAGAATAGACTACCATTGGAAGGAGGACCTTCCAATACTATACCTAAATTGTAAAGGTGTTAAAGGAAGGAAGTGGGTAGCCATGAGTATTGGCACCACTAGTTACCAATAAGGAAGGAAGTGTTTAGATGCAACCATATGAGACCTGGGTTTCATATTATAATATATTAAATTGGGCACATGATTAGCTTGTGAGGAAGCACAAGTTCTATTGTAATAATGAATGAGAATAAATGAGTTATATGGTGAGGAGGTTGGTTGAGCTCCAAAACACCATGATAAGTTCTTGTCATAAAGTGTGGAAAACTTGAAATCAATGAAAGATTGCATTGGGTATGAATGTGGCCATGAACATTGTCACATTGATTAAATTATTTTTAATATTTGAGTTGCATTTGGAAAATTTGGTATCTTTGAAAGGATGCATGCGTAAAGAATGATATTTCATTTTCATTTGTACCATTGAATAGATAGAAAATGGTTTTGTTGTTAGTATGCATAGTTTTGAAGATATAGTGTGCACGAGCACTGACAACTTGTTTGACTATGTGAAGATGGAGTTGTAGGAAGAAGGGTCTTGGATGTGGTAGAAAAAGTAATCCCATAAGGAATACCAATGTTTTCTAAGACAAACTACTATGGGAAGAAAAAAATATCATACTTGTGAATGCAAGGTTCTTTATGTAAAAATAATCTGAAAATAGAATTTAGATTTGGAAGTATGTGGGTGAAAGCAGTTGCTAAGACAAACTACTATGGGAAGAAAAAATATCATACTTGTGAATCTGGTTCCTATGTAAAACAAATCTGAAAATAGAATTTGGAATTTGGAAATATGTGGGTGACAAATTTGCAAGAAAAAATTGAATTGGAATTGATGATAACATTCTCATGATTATTGATATAGGTAAGATGAAAGATATATCCTGGAGGGAAAGAGGATGGCTCTCAAGATGGAAGGAATGGAAAACAAAATCTATTGTTGTGACATGAGAACCCTATGATAATCCATGATCACCGTAGAATATGTTGTGTTGTGGTAACGCAAGTTGGAGGGACGCCTCGACAGAGAAAGTCATAGGGATGTCTTGGCTGTAAGACTTGATGAAGTCTCTAAATATATTCTTGTGCAATAAATCCTTGGCAAGGCAAGATGGATCATCCGAGGGTTTGTATACAGAGAAGGGGATGCTTGAGTTTGGGTCTAGAGGGTGAGTGGCTGCAAGGAAGAGGATATTTCAATAATTCTTGTAAACTATTGGTTGGGATCATGCACACAATGGGTATGTCAAGGAAACAGTGGGCCAATTTAGTAAGATAACCAACTGGATGTGGATCCATGAAATTGCACAGATAAATATTGTGCTAATATGAATATTCCTCTTGAGTTTTAAACAACAATAAAATGTTTTTACATGAAATTGTGATTAATATGCTTGTTGTTTGAAATCATTGTAGGCATGTGACAAAGGCCAAGAGTATGTAAAATATTGGACCAAGAAAGAGGAACAACACTGCTTCAGAATATTCACTTAGGGGATTTAGGACTCTAGGGCTCTGGGAGGTTTGAGAACGAAGAGTGCGTTGGAGAGTCAAAGGAGTTGACCCATAGGGATCTCTTTCTCATTCCAATATTAAATATAATATTGGGGATTTTATAAACCTAGGTGCAATTTTCCAAAAGAGATATAATATAATATATTATAAATGAGTTTATTATGATATTTGAACGTGAGAAAGTGCCAACCCCTTTTTCCTTTTTTAAATTTAATATTTAATGCATAATCATGTATAAGTGTGGACCCTTCGGGTGTTTAGGACTTCAGAACTCAAGAGTTCGGAGCTTCGGGACTCCGGGATGTTTGGGGTGATAGATTGTACAAGAAAAAAGGGCTAAAGGTCTGAATCTACCTTTTTCGTTCCAATGGTTGCATAAATATTGATATAAACATTAAAGGAAAGTAATCATATTATAATCTAATATAATTAATTATATTTGCATCACTTTATAATATAAGTGGGACCCTCTCTAGAACTCCAACAGTTGAGATATTTGGGTATGTTCATAAAAGCATGATGAGGAATTTTGCCAAAGTTTGGAGACTTAGGTAATAATTTATATTAAAAATCCTAAGTGCTTTTTTGATATATTTAATTATATTATACTATAGTTTAATATGATTTTATTATAATATAATTAATAAAAGAACAAACTGGTAATACGATTTGACTATAGGTTTACATGACAGCGTATTGATATAATAATTAACACTAAATTTACCCTGAAATGTGGGATTACCAAGGTGAAAGGGAAGTGATCCTTGGTTTAACTGGACCGGTAATTTAGCTCAAGTAAAAATGGAACTTTCGGGGTTAATTAATTCTAGTAAAGATTAATTATCCCTAATATGGATTAAATAAATGATTGAAGGATTAGTAAAGAGTGGGATTTTATCATGATAATGATTAATTAAATTAATAGGCCTTTGAGAGCTAGACAAGTGTCAACCTCTGGTTGAGCGAGTCTTTGTATGCTATGATGATGTAGCATGCCGGGTGAGAAGGATCCACATGGATGTCATATGGCGGTGAGAGACTCTATTCGATGAATGCATAAATAACTTTGAAGGACCATAACTTGTGATCCAGAACTCGGATTTGGAAAAATTTGCAGTCATTGGAAAACCCTCGTCGAATCGAAGGATATGTAATCCTAGTCATGGAGATTCGAGATGAGTGAGAAAAGAAAAAATATTTATACTCCATCCCTTAAAAATGTACTTAGGGTTTGGGTGTGTGAAAAATATGTACACTGGGAAACCCAATACTAGGAAACATATCCAGAAGGTGAGGACTATACCTTGCTCTTTTCTTCTTAGTTATAAAATGGAAACAAAAAGAAAGGTGAACTCATTGTGGATTTTCCATGGAAAATATGTTTTATATGGATGTTATAGGGTCTTATAAATCCTATTTTGTACTCACATCCCACTCCCTTTCTATGTTAAAATATAGAACACTAAATCAATACAACAGCAATGGAACCCCCTTCCTTTCCTGGTGGCCTAGTATTTAACATTTCTTGATAATTGTCTAGGGTTAGGGTTAGTTTTTTTGCATTATGGTTGTGATTTTGGACCCTTTATAATATTCTTGATATTCCACACATGAATAAATCCACATGTTTGAGTAATGGGAGCTAATGTGGCATCCACTTGGTACCATGGTGGTCGATAACATAGGTCAACTTGTGTGAGGCATAACTTCCTTATATCAACTGTGGTTGAGGTGATGTTTGTGTCATTGGAAATCTATTTATGCTTAGATCAACATCAAGAGGATAAGAAAAAAATTCACAATTTTTTTACCCCGAAAACAACCATTTAATGCCTCAAATGAGATTTGAAAGTTTCAGGACCCCAAATCACCAAAACAAGACTTACCCCTAAAATGGGCCCTATAATCCTTTAGCTCCAATTTTTTCACCTAGAAAGTAACATTGAAATTGATGATAAATTATATAGTGATCCATTTCATATAAATTGGATAGCATGAGGGTAAGAAATCTCAAAATAAGTGAGTGAAAGCGATGAATTTCTCACCTTTTGGCTCTATTCCTCTAGAATAACATTATTGTCAATTTATTTCTTCCAAATGCTTGGCAACGTCTTCTATTTATATGTTGTATTGAATCTCCAATTTGAACTCATTACAATGTGAATGCCCATCCCTCAAGTAAGAATTGCTTGATTTGAAATGGAGGGCCAAAGGACTATATGTTAATGAGATGGGAGAACAACTAGGCTTGTGTTCAACCACTTCATCTCTTCAAATTATCCTTTGGTATTTATGGGCAGTGAGAATCCTTGATTTATGGATTTACAGGGATTGTGTGAGTATCAAGGATTTTTAGGAATGATTGGTGCTAGTGGGAATGGTCAATTAAAGGGTTGACTCTACTTGATCGGGTGTGTATAAATTAAATATCATGTATTTGACTATATTATGTGAGGTCTATGCCAATTTGTGATGTTTCTAGGCATGGGCACATAAACATCCTAAGTGAGTAAAATTAGGTAGGGATAATTTTAAGGACAAAAATTTATATTAAAATGCAGAAACCTGGACTAATCTTACTAGTCCTTAATATGCAAAATGTAAAATGTCTGGCGATAGTTTTGTCAAAATATTCAAATTTCTAAGGATTTAATACAGTTTCTATAAAATTTTGGCGATTTTTAAGGTAAAATAATTTTATTCCATGGAATTTGGGTGAATAGTTTTTAGAAAAAAATGGAAATTAGCAAATCTTATTTTGGGAAAAAACATGGAAAATTAGCCCATTTGCGAAATTTATCCCCTAAAATCATCTATGAAATTAGGGTGATAACACTTATTGCAACACCTCTCAACTCAAAAGGAACCTTTATCTCTTGTAATCATTTTGGTTGGTTATCTCTAGGCATAGTATCAAAGGCTTTCATAAAGTCAATGAAGCAACAAAGGAGATTGATTTTATTATTTTGACATTCCTTGGAAATAATCCTAAGAGTAATCTAGTGGTCCATGGTTGAATTATAGTTTATAAAAATAGCTCGGTCTTTAACCCTTTTTTCTTGAATTTCTAACAAAAAGATAATCTTCTTTTCTATAAAAAAATCCATACAAATTTACTAAAATATGGATAATCGTAATGGTCTTATAAATTGAGGGGCTATTTTTCCTTTTAAAATAGGAAAAAAAAGGATTTTAATACAAGGTTTAAGGAAACCTCATATGACTACTATATTGGAAAGTCTATGAATGTGAGGGATAAGCCCAAAGCCCCCCTGATAAGCTTCCATGTCCTTATATTTCCATTTTAGTAGACATTTAACCCAAACACTATGCCATCCAAAGTAAAAACCTCTAACTTTGTAACGAGGGTTTACATGTTGTTCAAACATTATGGGAATTATAAATATTTTTTAAGGTATGAATTCCAATCACTCATAGCAATCACCTTATTTTCTTTAGGTTTATGAGCTAGAATTTACGTCCATAATTTTTATGTTCAAAGTTATAAAGGTATAAAAGTTTTTCTCACTTTTTTTCCCACTTAATGCATTTTATAGGGAAAACCACCGGGCACTTCCCCTCATTTTGAGGATGGTACCCAAGGTAAAACAAATTATTTAGGGATCAAGGCTAAGTAAACATGTCAACAACAATTGGCTCACAAAGAGAAAATGTGTCAGAAAGAGGGATTAGAACATGGGTGGGGCAAGAAACAACTTTCAATATCAACCACTCAAGCTACACCCAATTGACATCTCGCTTTCTATTTATATAATGTCTCTTTTTTATTTTAATTGATGCTTTGTGATTATTTATATTGATATCTTTTAGGAACTTGTCATAGGATTTCCTATTACAATTCTTATCAATATTCAATCTTTATCATACTAGGAGTTGGTCATTCTATTTTTAATTTTTTACAAAAAGTTTCAAATGAGAAATTATACTTACAAGTTGAGAGTTTTGTTGTAAAGTTATGAGAAAGGTCTTCACTATTTGAAATTTCTCCCATGATAATTTTATCTATAAAAAAAAATTAGAGTTTTAAATTAAGGGGTCAAGCTTATGATCATTTAAGATATAAAAATTAACAAAAATAAGTTACAAACGAGGATAAACGAGGATATATGATATAACATAGCCAACTATACTATTACCAAGTCCATGACTACAAATCATTCTTTTATATTTTTCCCATTACCTTTAGCTATTGCAAATTATTAGGTTTAAATAACTACAAATATTGATAAATTCAATACTAAACACATTTTCCATTGAATATTTAGACCTCATTTTATACATAAAAACTAAATCAAAGTCTTTATATAACCATAGTAAAATAAAGTTGGAGATGTTGCTTAGAATTATAAGTATGCCACTTTATTAGGTTTAAATAACTACAAATATTGATAAATTCAATACTAAACACATTTTCCATTGAATATTTAGACCTCATTTTATACATAAAAACTAAATCAAAGTCTTTATATAACCATAGTAAAATAAAGTTGGAGATGTTGCTTAGAATTATAAGTATGCCACGAAGAGAGTCGACTACACTACTAAGTTTTGAAAGGTATGGGAACTAATTCACCGTAAATCACCGAGAGCGACGTTGAAGTACTATATAACCATTTCACCACCGTTGGGTCCATGTGTGCACACACAAATGCATTGTGAGCAAAATTTATTGACGGCGAGACTGGCCACGAATCCAGAAACACACGCAGCAACACTGACTTTGGCTATGCATGCAAGGTGACATCAGGCTCAAGCCTATATACCATGCAGTATATACGTTGGGATATATTTGATGGTGTATATACCATTCGTCGCAGCATTAAAACCTGCGTAGCAAGCTGGTTTGTGAGGAATAGTCATGTGCATGTTTACAATGATGAGATGGTTGAGGGTCATGTCAATCGCAAACCCTTTTTACCCATCCAAATGCCTTAATAGTTTTTGCCCATCCAAATGCCTTAATAGTTTATTGATGAGACTAAGGCAGGAAGTGGGTAGATATAGTTCCATTGACTCTTAGGGAATCTTGATCCATTTTCTGAGCTTCTTTTTCTATGTAATCAACATGGAAGTAATCAACTAAAGGAAATTTTATCTCCTCCACTTCAATTCTTTGATATATGCACTCAAGGGTTGGATGGGATCTTTTGCTAAGCTTACTAAGGTCCTTAATGGTTAGTTCTAAATCTCCGATGAGAATTATTCCCCTATTTGTATATGCCTTGATAAGAGTGATCCTCATATACATCGCGGTAGACATGGCAGTGATCAACCGAAGCAAATTTTATCTCCTTCACTTTAATTCTTTGATATATGCACTGAGCACTCAAGGGTTGGATGAGATCTTTTGCTAAGCCTACTAAGGCCTTTAATGGTGAGTTCTAAATCTCCAATAACAATTATTCCCCTATTTGTATATGTCCTGATAAGAGTGATTCTCATATACATGGCTAAAGCTTTCGTCTGATTGTTTGAAATAACTTTAAAACCCCAAATGAAATGGATGATTTGATTTTCGTTGAAATCATATATAACCCCACACATGCCACCCCTTTAACTTTAAAGTTTTCTACCAAAAAATTATTACCTTGATTCATTAAATTAACAATCTTGTATTCTAATTCATTATAAAAATAATTTGTATTTACTTGATTTATTAAATTAACAATCTCATGTTCTAATTTATAAAGACAAATTTTATTTATTTTTAAAAAAATAAAATTTGTAAATATAATATAACCTATAGATATGTTGATATTGTATGACAAAAATTATTTATTTAATATAATGAAAATTTATTTATGTAAAATATGTTAATTGTGTGTGTCAAAATTTTAAAACAAGAGTTACTAGTAGTTTAGTA
The DNA here is from genome assembly GCA_010110895.2 of Picea sitchensis. NCBI lineage: Eukaryota > Viridiplantae > Streptophyta > Pinopsida > Pinales > Pinaceae > Picea > Picea sitchensis. The sequence goes on from SNQJ01S0059412.1 coordinate 58,840, forward strand.
GTATTGATACCAAAAAAACACTAATTCATTTCCATTATATCAATATAAACTAGTTACTATAAATGCATTGTTGTTTTATTAGTGAAGCACATGTCTCCAAGGATATGTTTGCCACTATGCAAATGCCATCTAAAATACCTAGAAGAAAAAAATATGTGGTAAAAATACATATTCTAATTGGAAGCCTTGGTTGGATTAACTTGCCTTAGTTAAGGGGAATTATCTTAATCATCTAGGGTGAGATAGGGTTTATGGTAGATAAAAGTGACAATATATTAGTCTTAGGTTACTCTAGAGTCGAAGCAATTTAGGGATTAGTTTAAAGAATCTAATGCAATAAAACCTAAGGGTAATATCTAATGCAAAAACCATAGGGATAATGTTTGTTTTACATTTTGAAGAGATAATGTATTTTTTAATATTTTTAAAGAGATATTAAAGGAAAAGGAAATGTAAGTTGGAGATTTATTTTCCTCTAAATCTTTGAACTCGCTATTAGAATTTAACATATACATTAGGATTTGGTTTTTAAGTGGGATGTAATAAACTTATTAATTTTATTAATTTTGGGACATGTCACTTTACAACTCCCAAATAAATATAAAAAAAAAACATTTTTAATAATTTACCATTAAACCAAAACTTAATGAAAATCACTATTACATTTTTTGGTTTATAAGAATACAAAAATATTATAAAAATACTTTTTAAACATTATAAATTGATTTTCCTCTATTAAAGCATCATAAAAAAAAGAAATTATTATTGATAGTGGACACGGAAATATCATTGTGAAATCCATAAATAATGATGATTAGAATATTTCGTACAAAGATAATTTACAAAGTTTATCATGAGAGTTATCGAAAAACTGACATTAAAATTTTATGGAACAATAGAAAATAATCATAGTATAAACAAGTGTTGTGTGGCAGTTTAGTCTCTGCCAAGTAGATTTGGGAATGGAGATGATAGTTGGCAGCTTATAATTATTCATGATGATGATTTTTGGAAAATGAGAAGAGTCGAGGAATATTGTTAAAAAAACAGAAATTAATAGTATGGTAACTAAAGGGTAATTATAATAGATGTTTAAAAAATACTAAAAAATTATCTTCAATTGTTTTTTAGAAAAGAAATGATAAGAAAATTGTAAATATTAAGAAGTTTATTGAAATTACATTGAATAGTAATTTAAGATATAACTTGTATCTTACTGTACAGTTATTGAAAAAGAATCTACCCAGGAATATATGGCAGGAAAAAAGTAATTAGTATGAAATGGAATCTTTCCATAAAGTAATATGAAACGAAACATATGAAGAAGATATATGATAATATAATCTGATGTAAATCGCGGTTTAATGCGTTTTAATGGGAGATGTTCTCGGGGTATTCGCTTATTAATCAATAATCAAAGCATAATTAATCTGCATTGTCAATACTTTTGAACTTGTGTGGTGAGTTGTCACTAAGAAAAGCATAATTAATGTGCATTGGGAAGGGCGCGAAGGTGGAAGGAATGGAAGGGAGCGATATATGCTTTGAAACTTTTTGTGAATCCGGGTAGAGTGAAGCTTGTGAGTTCGAGAGTGGGGTGGAATTGTAGAGCACGAAAGTTTTGGGTTCAAGATGTATATCACAGAACACGAGAAATGAGAGTTCGATAGTGCCAAGCCAGGAACCCGAGGCCATAAAATTGGCTAAGTATGGAAGGGAAGGGTGGTCGGGCGGGCTCCCGTAAATCGTGGTTTAATGCATATTAATGGGAGATGTCCTCGAGGTTTTCGCTTATTAGTGCCAATTTTTTCGAACATGTGTGTTGAGTTGTCACTAGTAAAATCATAATCAATGTGCATTGGGAAGGACACGAAAGTAGCATGGATGGAAGGGAGCAATAAATGCTTTGAAACATTTGTGAACCTGAGTAGAGTGAAGCTTGTGAGATGGAGGAATTGTAGACCACAGAAGTTTTCGGTGCAAGATGTACATCACGGAATTGTAGATGACGAAATTTTTGGGTGCAAGATTTATAATAGCGCCAAGTCGGGGACCGATGGCCATAAAGTTGGCAAAGTATGGAATTATAGATCAGCGAAGTTTTGGGTGCAATATGTATATCACGAAACACGGGGAAGGAGACTTCGGTTACGCCAACCCGGGAACCGGCGACCATAGAATTGGCTAGGTATGAAAAGCAACGGTGGTCGGTCGAACTCCTGAAAATCGCGGTTGAATGTTCTTGGGCCTTGACCAAGTTTTGGAGATCCTTGGTCAGGTTTGACCTCTTTTGGGACTTCGACAAGTTGGTCGAAGGCGGAGCGCAAGTCGAAGCAGAGATCGCAGGATCTCGACCCATTTTTAGGGAAGTTTTGGGATTAGGGTTTATGTAACGGGTATGGGATGTCGGCCCATGGGTTTACCCATGTTTAGGCCCCTTTTGTAATGTATAAATAGATAGCTAGGCGATGTAAGTAAGGTGTGTGTAATGAGGCGAATGTGTTAAGACGGTGATAGACTGATGAGCTAAGTGTGTGTAATGAGGCGAATGTGTTAAGACGGTGATAGACTGATGAGCTATGAAGAAGTTGGTGAATGCTTGTAATAAAGAGGTCAAAGCCACTGCGAGCTAAGTATGGACTCCAGGCTTTGTGTAGATTGTAAGAGGCTCGTGAGTTGTAACTCAGTCAGGAAGGAGGATTCCGGGCGAGGGTATCGGTAGATCTCATGTCCTATGCAGGTAGGATTTTGAGGCTTTGTGCATGTAAGAAGCTCACGTAAGATAATAGAAGAGAAGAAGAGTTGAGGACATAGCCCCACACTAGGGGTGAACCACGCATATCCCGTGGTTGGTTTCTTTGTGCTTATGATTCTTATATGATTGTTGCTGTGATTTATGCCAGATTTGTTGTTAGGTTTACCTGATAATAGTAGCTTAATGCTTAATAACATGAATGAATGATCTAATCTATTTTGATGCGCTTAGTGATTGAATGTGTTAGATATAGTGGAATACCGCATTTTTCTATAATAAGGGCTTGTCTATGATGTGAATAAAGGTTAATTACCGATGAATTTTAATCGCTAGTGCTCTATTAAGTATTGTGATCACAGATCTAAGTCTCAGCTAGGTTGTAGACACATGAATCCTACAACCACCCTTGCCTCTAACACCTGTGAAGCAGATGAAACCTCACCTGAGGTAGAGGCAGGTGTTTCCAAAAGGGCCAAGAGTTAGGGTTTTGTTGGTGCTGCTATGAAGCTGAACCTCGGGTCTCTTTCTCTCCAGCTACAAAAAAAATGGTTCTCATATTCGACCGAACCTGATTGATGGGAAAAGAGGAAAGAAAAATCTATGTAAGCAGATTCAATCGCTAGAAAAGCGCAAGATTCCAATTAATCACGGCTTCAGGCCAAGAAAGGAATCGATCCGAAGACAAAGAGATAAGATCCGAAGCCAGGTTCTGCTGAAGGTAAGAACGTTGAATTTTTTTTATTAAAGAGGCATCCGAAGCTTTGTGCTCGAGAAAGTTGCAAGATAAGTGAAATTTCTTTTGTTTCAAAAGAATGGATCTAAGAATGCTTGATAGATTTTTTCCTAGTCCAAAAACTAGGGCACAGCTTAGAAGAAAGAAGATTTATATGAGCAGATCTTATAGAAGTAATGAAAGATAAGTTATTCCTATGCATAGAAAGAATGTTTGGACTAACAAATGGGATGCAGACCCTAGAAAGAATTTTGCAGGTTAGTTACTATGATCCTAGTGCACGATAGAATGGTTGGGGATCATTTAAGAGAAAGAGAGGATTAACCCTTTGTTACGCTTGCATAAGGTTGGGACATTTTGCTAAGGAATTCTCGGTAGAAGACCTAGTTTTCTTTGTTGTAAATCTATAGACCATGAAGTTCTAGATTTGAGTGATTTCTAAGCTTGAAAGAACGAATATGAGACAAGAAACCATGACGTACTCAAGAAACTAAGACTATGGCGTAAATCTCAAAAAGAATCGAGACCCAGACTACTACAAATGAAATAAACCCTGAATTATCACAGACACACCAATCTATCATAGATCAAAAGATAAAGAGTGCATAGAAACAAGAATAGGAGACTTCAACATAGAATGTGTTCTAGATGAGGAAACACAGGTGAATATCATGACAGAAAAAACTTGGGAAATTTTGGGAAAGCCCGCTATGATTCCTTCATTGTGAGGAATAGGATTATTTAAAGGGAAGTTGATAACCCTATGTGGAAGACTCACCCAGATACCTATGAGTGCTCATGGATCATCAACAAAGGAATAATTTGAGGTCATTAATTTTTTTGAGAACAATGCCCCATTTTCTATGTTGCTAGGTGTTATAGCAATATTTGCCCCACCACTTCAATCCTCCACCAAAGCCAAGCTCATAGAAAAGAGGAAATGGGGTCCTCTCAACAATAGGGAAAGATCTTGGGGGTTGAACACTGTGTTCAAAATTGAGGGATAAAGGGATGCAGACTCAATATGAAGTAATTTCTCCAGAGTAACTTTGCTCTCAAAGTTGAATGTTTTTTCCTCTTTTCCATAGCTCGGAATTGTGCTTGTATAGCCTTCAGAATGCAACTGAAAGGCCGAGTCGGAAAGTTTCTAGTATATGTAATGCCAAGGATCATATATCTCCTATCGTGGCATGGAAACCCGACTCCATTTTTGTATTTTCTGGCACAAATCCCAATGTACGTGGGTTGTAGTGGAGAAGCCTGCGTATACGCATGATGTATAGCAGATAGGGCACATATATGTGGAAAATATTTCTATAATAGTGGTCGGTCGAGCTCATGATGTGAAGATATACATGGAGATGAGGATCTGGCAGTCCGTTAACTGGGGAACCCGCGACCAATCTAGGAGCTCGAGAAAGTCAAGTTCAAGTTTAAAGAGATTTTGTTTATATTTATTTAAAATGTATTCATATTAATGTATCTTAATAGATTATTTGTGGTCGAAATGTAAACCATGTTTGAATTTGAAGTGTGTTTTGGGCTCACAAATTTTGCTCAAACCCATAAGCAATAGAGAAAAAATATATGACTTAACATTTTGTATATGGAAGCATATTCTGAAATATAGGAAGCTACAATATATGCACAATATTAAACAGAAATATGATCGCAACATGTACAGGAAAATGAGTTAATTTTAAAAATAAATACAAAATTCAAATAACAACACCAAACATTGAAGATCACCATAGAACAACCTGAAATATTTATATTCATATAAACTGGGTTACAAAATATATTTGAGAATATTTCCCAAAATAGTTGTCTTGGACTTTGTAAAACAATATATAGTTCACTACATATTCTGTGAAATATAAATGTGTTTTCCATAATGACTAGGATTGGGGCTCCCACATACTACAGAGAAAAGATGTACAAGAATGAAGTTTGTAGAAAGAAGAAAGACGGCGATGGAAAATAGCAAGACCTGGCAAGAAGAAAGAGAAAATTGTCAATTCTCGTTTAAAGTTTTGTTAGAGTAACTGGATGAAGACATTGAAAAAGACAGAAGAATGTGATCGGTATCAACTTACTATGATGGTGTACCATGCCTTGTCATTTTCTCGCTAATTTCCCTTTATGACTTTCCTCGACGGTTATGGGAACCGTGTGAAGCGTCATTTTCCCTTCATTGGTAATCTGGTCGACAACCTTTTTGAACCACTCTTCGATGTAGCTTCTCATGGGAGCCATGTTGATTTCATGCCGGATTTTTATATTGAATAATTCAGTTTCTAAGTCCCTTAGATCAATAGAGAGGTTGTTAAATTCTTCTTGAATATCTTGGTTTTTAATCGAATAATCGACTAGCCAGTTTTTCACGTCATCTTCACCATATTCAAGAATGCCATAGAAATTTTCAAATGACAGTCCTTTATAGATATGAACTTGATCATCAAATGATTTCTTGGTTAAAAACAACGAGTTGAATATCAATTTCAGGTCTTGGAATTCATTGGTGCTGACAGCTAGATCTATCTCAATTAGATTCTTGAATAGTTTGTCTCTTCTAGATATGGTTTGGCTACATGCTTGAACGATACCATTTAGGTTTTTTACCTTTTCTTTCTAGCATGTGTTTAGTTGGTCTATTCGATCCGGGGAAGGGATATCCTCCTGTCTTCTTCTGAATTCCTTCATACCAGAAAATTTAACACCAAATGGTACAACTGCGTCGAGGTAGAAACCTTGCTCGTTCTTGATATCTGATTGCAGATACTCATGAAAAGCATGCGCTCTTGTTCCAAAAGAGACCATACTCTTTTACATCTCCCAAGCTTATGTTATCAATTCCATTCTTCTCTTTATATTCTTTTCCACATACCCTCGGGCTTATGTGAGAAGGCTTGTTCATCCTTTTAACTTTTCCACAGGTACGGTGGGCCCAATCATTTCCAAAGGAGTATAAAACAGTGGAAGAGGCATTAGAGCTCCCTCCAATTCTTTGATTCGCTCCTTTAACATGACATTTTCCGCTTCAAGGCTGCTAATAGAGTTTTCTAGAGCATCTCCAGTTGATCGGTGTATCTAGGAGATCTGGGAAGGGCGCATGTTCTGTAGGTTGATCTCTGAACGAGATTTCCCTTTCTTATTCTTTACATCTCTCTTTTCAATAACCAATTTTTTGGATTCGTTGTCAAAAACAACGCTCTGAAATAAAAAAGACTCTTATTCGTCCAATGTATCGATGCCAATTATTTCCATCTCAGGATTATGCGGAGAAGTTCTATCTAGCTGGTCATCATCAAGGAACATTTTTTCAATAACAATTTCTAGTTCCGTATCTTCGAGGGAGAGATCGTGGATATCAATTTCTCCCCTCAGTCCCTTCTATTCTTGGACTAATGTTTTCGGTTTTTTGTTTGTGGGAAGTTTGTGAGAACTTTCAATTTTGTCGGAGGGAGGGTTCTTGTCTCCTCCTCTACCTGAAGAACTATGTGTGACTTTCTTGCTTGGGTAGGCCGTTGGAGTATTGCTCCGAGATGTTGTGGTCTTGGGTGTGGCGGTTGGGGATTGGGCACTTTTTTCACCCGAGCCTTTTCATTTATGCTTGTACAAATCATTGGTACTGAGTATTGTCTCGAGGTTGTCAGTGTCACGAGCAGGACTTCCTAAGGCATTATCTTCTTCTTCATTCAGGATAGTGTCAGTGAAAGAACTGTTGAAACTGATAGCCAACAGGTGTTCTACAAAAATACCATCAGGGTCGAACCCTTTTAATTTTTCAACACATTTCAAATTGAAGTTGTGGAAGTGGCCTGTGAAACCGTCAATATTCTTCATWTTCCTGACCATGAAATTCCCGAGTTTCCAAGGCACACAAATGAATTGACTTTTTCTTTTTTCATGGGAAAAATGCAACCAGCAGGTGTACTGCCTTGCTATTTCAGCAAAAAACATTGTACCAGATATGTGACATGGAAGGAAACAAGGATTTTGTTTGGACCCAAAAATCCTTATAACATTATAGTTCTTCATTTCTTCTAATGTTCCCTTCCAATCCATGGACTTGGTCACCTGGTCAAACAACCGGGGAAAATACTTTCCAAATATCAATGCTTTAAAAACTGAAACAAAATCATTAAAGACTTCATAAAAATGTTGGTAAGCATCGTGTCTCCATAATATATGGTACGAGAAGGTTACTAGGTCAAATTCGCATTTTACCTTCTTACACTTAGATAGTCCAGTGAATGGACAACAATTCTCCACTGCGAAAATTAAATAAGATGACATAAATAATTTCTTTTGCCTTGTGTATTGTAATAACTGGGAAGAGATTTCAATGGAAATCAACTTGCCCCAATGGAAGATGGTTTGTTCCTTGACCATAAAATATAAAATATACAGAATCATCTGAGAGATGTTGGTTGTACTTTCTTGTCCCATTATCCTCGTGAAAATCCATACAATTTTCCAGAAAGGGTTTTTAAATGCACTAACCTATGATCTGGTCATGTCCCCACGAGCGGTCACTGGGTTCTCTAAGAACTTTGGCAGGAGGTCCAATTCATTACCATGCTTCTTTAATAACTCTCTGCAATTCTGACCCTTGAAAGTAGGTGTTGGGTCGGGAAGTCTTAACTTATTTCGAAATACTTGAGGCGATAGGGAGACTCGGGAATGGTTTCGCAACTAGATAATCCGTTGGTTCGAAACACAGTTTTCGGTGCAACAGATGACCAACTCAAGGACACATATTTCTCCTGCAATTCCATATGTCCAGATAACTTTGTTCTGGGAATAGGGGGATGAGTAGTAGTCATAAGCACTAGACCATTGAAAACTCTGGTCCTCGCACCCGAAAATATTCAGGGTATCTCCACAGAAATGTTGTCGAGATGCAACCATAAGGTGATGAGAATGTTTCTTTGCTCCTGATAGTATTTAAAATGAACGCTCGAGCATGATAATATAATCTCCCATAAATATTGGTTCAATGCATTTTAATGGGAGATGTCCTCGACCTTTTCAGCGATTAATGCCAATCTTTTCGATGTGTCTAGTGAGTTGTCACTAATAAAGGCATAATTAATGTGCATTGGGAAGCATGCAAAGGTGGCGGGGATGGATGGGAGAGAAAACTGCTTCGAAACTTTTGTGAACCTGGGATCCTAGGAACCTTCAAATCTGTGAGAACAGGAGGTGAAGAATCGACTAAGTATGGAAAGGCGGGGTACAATTCCTTCAAAAAGATAAAGTAAATAACAATTTTTCCGAGCACAAGATCCACACACACAAAAAAAAAAAAACAGATGCCATAATATTGACCTTTTCCAATTTGATAATAGGGAGGTTTAGTTGATGGATCCAAATATCGCTCACTTCAGGCGACTGGGGTGCACATGGGGTTCCTATGATGAAATCTAATGTTTTGATGAAGATTTGTTTATATTGCTACATGTGGCAGTAACTGTGTGATAGTATTTAGAATGAACACTAGAGGATGGTAATATAATCTCCTGTAAATCTTTGTTTAATGCATTTTAATGGGAGATGTCCTCGAGATTTTTGCTCATTAATGCCAATCTTTTCGAACCTGTGTGGTGAATTGTCATTAATAAAAGCGTAACCAATTTTCATTGGGAAAGTGTGCGAAGGTGTCAGGGAAATCGACTAAGTATGAAAAGGTGTGGTGGTCAGACGGACGCAGATAGACTCGTCATAGGTAGAGTGAAGCTTGCGAGTTCGAGGAGTCTGAGGTCGAATTGTAGATAATGGAATTTTTGGGTGCAATATGTATATCATGGAACAGGGGGCATGAGAGTTTGATAGCACGAATCTGGGAACTGGAGGCCAAAAACATTAACTATGGGAAAAACATTGCCAGTTATGTAATATACTTGGACATCGACAAAATCAAGTTCAAGTTAGAAGATATGCAATCATACTCTCAAATATGCCAACCTGTAATATATGCACAATACTAAAGAGGGGAACCATGTCAACACCTTTGTAGATGAAAGTGGGGTAGCACAATATTGCATTCTTGCTATGATGATGCCTTAAAAAAACTAAATTAACCAACAATTTTTTGCCAATTCAAGATTGACAGAAAGAAACTAATCAGATTCCATAATATTCTCCCATCAATGCATTTTAATAGGAGATGTCCTTGAGCTTTCCACTTATTAATGCCAATATTTTCAAACATCTGTGGTGAGTTGTCACTAGTAAAAGAATAGTTAATGTGCATTGGGAAGGGGCAAAGGTGGCACGAATGGAGGGGAGCAAAAAATGCTTTGATACTTTTATGAACCTGGGATTCCATGAACCCACGAAACTTTGAAGAAATGACTAAGTATGGAAAAGTGAGTCGGTTAGACAGAGTCGTCGTAGGTAGAGTGAGGCTTGCGAATTCAAGTAGTCTGTGGTCAAATTGTAGATCACCCAATTTTTGGGTGCAAGATGTATACTCCAAACACGGGGCATGAGAGTTCGATAACACCTACCCGGGAACCCGCGGCCATAAAATTGGTTAAGTAAGGAAATGAACGACGGTTGATCGGACTCGTGATGTCAAGATATAGATGGATATAGAATTTGTCAATCCACCACTCGAGAACCCGCGAGCATAGAAATGAGACCAATTATAGAAGAGGAAAAAGAAAGGGAGCAAAGAACTTTATGCCTCACACAAGAACACTTTGTCTGATAATTATCAAGTGATAGAAACACATCAACTATGGGAAAAACATTCTCATCCATGAAATATAGTTGGAACTCAACATACCCTAGTTGAAGTCCAATGAGATGTTTTTTATATCTATTTCAACAAGCTCGTAGGTAGAGTGAGACTTGTGAATTCGAGGAGCCCAAGGTCGAATTTTAGATCACCAAATTTTTGGCTGCAAGATGTATACTCTGAACATGGGGCATGAGAATTCGATAGGGCCTAGCCGGGAATGCGCAGGCATAAAATTGGATAAATATGGAAATGAACAGCGGTTGGTCAGACTCGTGATGTGAATATATAGATGGATATAGAATTTCTAAGTCCGCAACCTTGGTAACCCACGGGCATAGACATGTGACTAGCTATAGAAGCAGAAATGGATAATAGAGGGGAAGAAGAAAAGGGAAAAATGAGAAAGTATAGAAGAGGAAAAAGAAAGGGAGCAAATAACTTTATGCATCACACAACAACACTTGGTATTTAGTATGGAAAGGTGGGGTGGTCAGATGGATTTATCGTAGGTAGCATGAGGATTGCGAGTTCGAGGAGTCCAGGGTCGAATTGTATATCACCGAAGTTTTGGGTGAAATATGTATACCCGAACACGGGTCATGAGAGTTCGATAGCGCCTACACGGGAACCCGCGGCCATAAAATTGGCTAAGTATGGAAATGAACGGAGGTCGGTCAGGCACGTGATGTGAAGATATAGATGGATATAGAATTTCTCACTCCACCACCCCGAGAACCCGCAAGCATAAATATGTGAGTAAGTATAGAACCAGAAATGGATAATAGAGGGAAAGAAGAAAAGGGAAGAACGAGTAAGTATAGAAGAGGGAAAATAAAGGGACCAAAGAACTATATGCCTCACACAACAACACTTAGTCTGATAATTATCAAGCAATAGAAACACATCAACTATGGGAAAAACATTTTCAGCCATGGAATATAGCTGGAGTTGAAGAGACCCTGGTTCAATATAAAACAGATGTTGTTTATATATATCTCAACAAGCAATAGACAAAATATATGACTTGGCACACTTATATCCAAGTATTCAGACAGGGTCATCGTAGGTAGAGTGAGGCTTGGGAGTTCGAGGAGTCTGGGGTCGAATTGTAGATCATCGAAGTTTTGGGTGCAAGATGTATACCCCAAACACGGGGCATGAGATTTCGATGGAACCTACGCAAGAACCTGTGGCCATAAAATTGGATAAGTATGAAAAAGAACGACGGTCGGTCGGACTCATGATGTGAATATATAGATAGACATAGAATTTATCACTCTACCACCCTGGGAACCTGTGAGCATAGATATGCAACTAAGTATAGAACCAAAAATGGATAATAGAGGGGAGGAAGAAAAGGGAAAACGGGTAAGCATAGAAGAGGAAAAAGAAAGGGAGCAAATAATTGTATGCCTCAGACAACAACACTTTGTCTGATAATTATCAAGCGATAAAAACACATTAACTATGGGAAAAACATTTTCAACCATGGAATATAGTTGGAGCTGAACAGACCCTGGTTCAAGAAAAAAGAGATGTTATTTATATCTATCTCAAAAAACAATAGAAAAAATATATGACTTGGCACACTTATATGAAATCATTCAGACGGAGTCATCATAGGTAGATTGAGGCTTGGGAGTTCGAGGAGTCCGGGGTCAAATTGTAGATCACCGAATTTTTAGGTGCAAGATGTATACACCGAACACGAGGCATGAGAATTCAATGGCACCTACGCAGGAACCCACGGCCATAAAATTGGCTAAGTATGAAAACGAACGAAGGTCGGTCAGACTCATGATGAGAATATATAGACAGACATAGAATTTGTCACTCTGCCACCCGAGGAACCGGCGAGCATAGATATGTGACTAAGTATAGAACTAGAAACAGATAATATATAGGAGGAAGAAAAGGGAAAACAGGTAATTATAAAAGAGGAAAAAGAAAGGTAGCAAAGAACTGTATGCCTCAAACAACAACACTTAGTCTGATAATTATCAAGCGATAGAAACACATCAACTATGGGAAAAACATTCTCAGGATCTCAACAGACCCTGGTTCAATTTAAAAGAGATGTTGTTTATATCTATATCAAGAAGCAATAGACAAAATATATGACTTAGCATTCTTACATGCAATCATATTCTAAAATATGACAAACTCCAATATATGCACAAATTGGACAACGTATGCAGATCAGAGTTTTTGTAACCATGCCTCTTAGTCTTTGTACCTTGTACTATGATGGAGGTTTCACTTCTACTTGTCGATAGTTCTTGTGAACTAAAAAACATGTGGTGTAAACAACATAAACATTTTTACCATGGCATAGCAGAATAAATAATTCTGGATAATTTTTTCGTAAACATAGAAAGAGTGTAATCTATGAATCCTTACCTTCGGCATTGTTGTTTTCCCAATGTCTATGACGGTTGATTGCCCATATCCATGTTACTTATGAAACAGTGGCTATGAACATGTGTATATTGTTCATACTCAATATGGATGTCCATTACGCATATGCATTGTATTTGTTGTGGCACAACTTTAGTCGTACCTTTTGGAAGATTGCACTCCAGCTTTCTCAGTTGTGGCACATAAGGCTCCATCCTCATGTTCAATTAGTTTGTTCTTTTTTCAATGTATCAATACAAAGAATACAATGGACATGAAGTCAAGTTGCTGCGTAGGAACACATGAAAAAAAGATGGAGTACAAATTTATTTATTTCAAGATAGCGGCACAAAAAATACAATTGACATGAAGATAAGTTAATATACAGGAACATATGTAGTATCGAAGGAAAAAGAAACAGAAGAGCTGCAAACCAGTGGAACAAGTATAGGCAGAGTAAATGAAAAACAATTGGATATGGAATACGGGTAGAAGTATGCACCTTTGCATGTATTCTTCTACATTTCTGGTTAAGAGTTCTTTGCCTTATCCAATTTTCTTGTTTGTTTCAATGAAAGAAAGTACAAAACAAAATGAACATGAACGTAAGTTGACATGCAAGGAAAAAACAAGGAATATGTACATACAGTAAATAAAATAGAATAAAAGGAATAGAGTAACAGATAGTGTTAGAAGAATGTACCTTTTTTTTTCTTCATCCATGTATGTGTATATATAAAAAACTGTGTAAAAAATATTTGTGTCCAAAATCAATTACAAACCAGGAAAAACTAAGTTGGATAATTTGGTTTTCTGCAACAAGCTAGACATATATGCTTTGAAAATAGAAATATGATTTTGCAATATGTTTGATGTATATTTCATAATTCAAGTGCAATACCAATTGTATCATGATCAGACCATTATGTGTATACGATAAAGACGATGTATTGAGAAATGGGCACATTCGAACATACATGGTCAATAAGTGTGTTTTGTACATGGTTTATCTTGTCCAAAAGAAAGAGGAGACTGTATTTGCACATGTAGTTTTCCAATTCTTTTGTTCTAGCACTATTTTGTAGCATGTCAATATTGAAGTCTCCTACAATGACAATAGTTTTGTTCAGATGGAAATGCTCTAATGCATTGGAAATAACATTTAGTATGTTTGAGAATGTTTCATGCGGAGTACCATAGAGATTCAGTATTGCAATTTCTGACGCATGGAGAATTACTTTTGCGAGCACCATCTCAACATTTTTTTCTTCGAAATTCATACGCTCCAAAATTGTTACATGTTTTTTCAGTAATGTCATCACCCCATTGTTGAGGAAAAGATATGAAATGATCTTACTCAAACATTTTCAGATATTGCTTGGCTAAAGCAAGATAGATGGGAATATCATCATATGTTTATAGCCATCAAAACTGATATCCTAATTCACAAGTATTGTTTACAAGTGCTTAGGTTGTTTTTTTTATAATTAAAAGCTTGCTAGAAAAATCATTTTTTATGTAATTTTCTGAACATATCAAATGTTGAAATAAATATAGAGACAGAAGTAAAGACACTAAGTCAATAATAAACACATATGAGACATAAAGAAATCCTTTATTTCATTCCAATTCATCAAAGAATCATTCTCTTTACAAAATTTCCTAAGGAATTTTTGGACCAAAGTCAAACTTAGACGTCCCCGATGAAACATACAAAAGGACTTCTGATAGAAAATCAAAAAAACTGAACTTGAAAAACTGGATCAGCTTGCCACAGATTTTTGCCCACTAGACTCTGCACAATAGCCTTTGTCAGTCATGAAAACTAATTCACAAACAGAAAATTCTACATGGACTATAAAAGATAGATCAACACCTCTAAAAAAACAAGTGTATGAATGATGTAATTCAACCCTGAATCTTGTTGTCTACAATAGGACCCTTCTATCATAAAAAACAATTAGGCTTCTAATGAATTAAGGAATGAATGAAAATTGAATTATCTCAACAAAAACTCAAAGAGAAAACCTTAGTATGCTTCTCCTTGTATTCTCCTCTTGTTCCTCCCTTTTCTTTTTCCTTTAAGCAAATTGGAATTGGTTGAAGTAGTTGAACTACTTCATTAGTTAAGTTAACAAAAACTCAACCAACTTTTTTAGTTAAGAGGGAAAAATAATAATCATAATAAGGGTTTTTTAAATAAATAATAACTAGTAGGTGGGACCCCTTGTGACTCCCTTTAGCTTTTAACAATCATAACACAACTAGTTAATTAAACAAAACATCCCTCCTTGTGACTCCCATCATCACATTCATTCATATTTGACAATCTATCTCAATAATAATTGAAATTATTTCTAAAATATATTACTCATATATCCAAAAAATAATGTGTTGTCCAAAATTCCAGAAGTCAATTGTTATCATCAATTTATAAATTAAAAAAAAAAAAACTTAAAATCCATATTTTCCACTCTGAGATGCAATCCTTCCCTTGTTGTTGTTGTCACCTTTTGATCTCTCTGAATTTTCCTTTGGTTGTGCTGAGACTTTAGGCCTAAACTCGTTGATCACATGAGAGAAATCATCCCTCAAATGCATGTGGGAAGACACAAATTTATCAGAGCCATTGGAGGGTGAGGAAGGGGCAGCAGTGGCTTTTCCTTTGTCAGGGGCATGGTGGGACTCGGTTTTCAACCTTTTCTAGCATGGGAATACTGAACTGGTGAGTGGATAGGGGAAACTTGGACAATTTGATTGATAGGCGGGGGAGCAGGTAAGGACAAATTGGGCCAACCACGATGTTGAGAGACTGTCAGGTGGACAATCTCTTTCCATCCATCATTTTCAAGAACTTCAGGTTGCAATGAGACATGAGGATGCATAGGAAAACCAGGGGAATAGGGGCTTGGAAGGGAGACCTTTCATGCCTAGATTGGACCACTCCTTGCCCAATCCAATTAAAAACCCATCTTGAAATAGCTAGCCTAACTCTTGCAAGTCAGCATCAAAGTGTATGGAGAATCCTGGCCTTCTAGAGCCCCTATTTCAATTACCTTTTCCTCGGTTACCTCTGTCATGGCTACCTTGACTGAAAAATATCATTCATGTGTGCATAATTGATTATCAAATAGTTTCTTTAACAACCATACATGACAACTCTTTTTAAAATATGAAATAATTTTTGGCTCAACAACATATCAGACTCATGCAATCAAATCCATACAAATTGTTTAATATTTTTCAATGAGCAGGGGGTGAGCAAAGGTTCTGGGATATGCGAGGGGTTGTATTGAGTGAAAAATGTTAAAATTAGGGGGGAAATATCACAATTATTTCTCATAAACAACAAACAATCAACTGTAATGTAAACCAAAGAACATATCACTATAATCCATCCTTGCGATCTTAAACTATTACAATATAGATTTCTTCTTAACTATAATTAAATTTTAGGAACAACAAGTGGATAATGGATATGGGAAGGCGAGTGGATTGTAATTAGCGAAAACGTGAAATAGTGGTAGGGGAAAAAAGCGGATATTGTTCGAAAAATCCATTAAGTAATCCATAAATCAATTATGTATTTAATGCAAATGATCCAACACTAACCAAATAATTATTGTGATCAATTAAACAATCACTGTGTATAATTTAACCATTACCGTGTGTTAACTTTCTCATTGTTCATATTTAAATCTTTAACAGTGTCATCATACTCAAAATAACATGCCTTCCAAAACACCCTGTATAAGAATTTTGTTTCTTCTCATTTGTCCCAACAAATTTCAAATGAACACACAATCATTTGTTTCCATTATGTTCATCATCAAAACATCAATCATTGTGCATGAATTATCTCCTCAAATCAAACAAAGACACAAGTTCTTTTAAAATCGTTCTTGATTCCATTCCTCTAATCAATTTAACAATTAACTTGTAATGAAACCATATTGTTATAAACTCGTTCCCATCTCCGATACGATGCATGATATCCATAAAACATACACAACAGACATCCAAGTCACAACTATCACGATTTTAAGTTTCAATAATCCCAATTGGCAACTAAAACACACAGTAACAACAACCATCATTTCAACTTATACCATGTTGTAGGAAACACACAACCCAACGCATAACACAAAGAGGAATACTCCCAATCAAACCATAATCAATGTTGAGTTAACAATCCAACTGTTACAACACAAGAGGCAGCGACTGTGTGCCCATTTCATTTCTCGAATCAACCAATTAACCATGTTGAGCTATCGATTCGACTGTTATAATAAATAATGCAACAACTAAATACCAATAATATAAACCACTTTCAACGTTATTCCATCAACTCTGTAATTAACCTGGTCAACAGGGATGAGCCAATAATCAACCCCACTGGCAATACTACCCAACAACTATAACAGTCAACCAGATGACCGACAGAGTGTGACTGTTGAGTTTATAAAAATCAGGCTCGGTACCAATGAAAACAAGAAAATAGTCAAGGGTTTGTTCAATCATTGAAACACAAGGAGACTGGAGTCGACCATATCAACATCATGTGAGAACCCTTCAAAACAACACGGTGGACACACAGTCTATATAACCATTAACATGTATGAAAGGGTGAGAACTCACACCAGGTAGGAGAGACTATGAACAGAGGATCAGAGGCTCATTACTGGCCAATAATAACCCCGAGAACATGCATGGGTATAACCTTGGTGGTTTTCCCAAAACCCCAATAATGCTGGTAAAAATGCAGAGCCATGCAATAGCAACAAGCCCTAAAGAAAGAATCTTGGCATAATAGCCACCATAACCAAATGTGCAGAAACCAAAATCATACACGATCCCATGACCAGGCAAAACGATAGCAGTGACCCAAGGTGGTTAAAAATCAAACACAACAACCCCATAACACCAAAAATGATTGGGTGTGTTTACGAGAACTGTGTGGAGATGGCCATCAAGTCTAGACCAAATGAAACCCTTCAACCAAAACCCATAAGACAACATAGATCATTCATGGCTTCCACCACACATAATCATCAGTGAAATCGTGACTTCAACTATAAAAAATTTTCATTTACAATGAATATACACAACCAACCATTCCAGAGAAATATCACAAGTTTACATAGTTTCCAGTCTCAAAAAATCACAGACCAATACATCACATAGACAATATCTAATTCATAACCAAAGCAAGTTCATGGATGGCGGAAAAGACATACCTGTAACCAAAAATCCTTAAAAACGTGAGCTTGGTCAAGCAGTTCTTTCCTCTCCTGAAAATCGAAGCTTAACCACATCAAAACACAATTGAACAATATCCAAGCTAGGGTGATGGTCAGTGGGAGAGGTATGGAGTGACGTGCATTAAATGCACTTCGCTTCCATCCTCTACTCATTCAATTACTTATTACACATCAGTCAGCCATCCATTAATCCATTCAATTAATCTATGCATCGAAACTAACATCCATTACTTTCCAAGTGCGCCACCCCATATCACATTAACCATTTCAAAACATACCATAACGTATATCGAATGTGCCTTCATATAACTCAATACATCGAATAGCCACTAACTTTGTTAGTTAGGACTAACAATAATCCTTTTAATTTCATTTCCATATAATGTAGCATAGCATAGTATAGGATAGGATAGCTACTCTTCCTTGGATATTTTTCCTCATATTGATTTTATCTCTTATCACATCTAACATGTGTCTTGTGCAGGTGAAACATGTATGTGTGCATAGGGGCAGACCCAGGGTTCAACTCTAACAGCGCACCAACAAACCCTGACTACTGGCCCTTTTGGCAACACCTGTGAAGCAGATGTAGTCTCACCCGAAGTAGAAATAGGGGTTTGCAGGACACATGTGTCTACAACCAAAGGAAATGCAAAGTGATTCCAAAACAAAACACAAAACAATCTAGATATTCTTTACCACTCTTAATCTTACTTCATGAAGTTATATCTTTGATCTAACACAACAATGCAGTAACAGTATATCAGATGACAAATAACAAAGCATCAACCATAAGGACAATAAGATATACGTGGTTCACCCTCTCCCTAGGGATACATCTATGTAAATGTGTTGAACCTTCATAGAATAGATCTATCTAAACAATAATACACACATTTGCAGAGAGAATTTGAGAGAGAAGAAGGAGAGAAAGAATGAAAGAATTCTCATTAACCGTTATGAATAATGAATAATTTACACATGATATACTCTGTATAAATCAATGAATGCACACTGGAGGAGAACCAATGCTCCATAGTGCTGGTCTAGAGTGATCTGGACACACACCAGCAATTACGGGAGTGAACTACCACATATTCTAGTCTCTCAGGTAGTTACGGGAGTGAACTACCACCTAGTTGAGTTAACTAGTCAACTAGTCTTCAGTTAACTGACTGAACAAAGAGTAGTGAGGAGTTAACTTAGGGAATCAAGGGTAATGCACCATTATGGTGATGATACCAAGGCAAGTTCGAATTATCATGGTGATGATCCCAATGTTGCATGGTGACAAAACCAATGCAACATCTAAACTCAACTCAACTAGTCAAACAAAAGTGTCAACTGAAAGAGAATATTCTCCAGGTGGAATATTCTCCCCTAAAATATAGGAGACTTAATAATGACTAATTATGACTAATAAACAAGGAATAACCTTAGGAAAAATAAATCCTAGGTGTGAATGAAGTAACTCCAACACACCCCCTGAACATCACTATGGTGAAAATAAAGATTGGGTCTCGGCTACGAGGCCATGTTAGG
>SNQJ01S0059413.1:0-13906 GCA_010110895.2 Picea sitchensis
TCATTTATTACACACACACTCAAGTTTCAAACTCCCGGTGCCTAGTATCCCAATGGAGTATTTAACATTATCATTTATTTTATGTCCCGATGGGGAAATTTCAATATTATTACTTAATTTAGATTGGACCCACCACAAATGAATGCTTATCACATGCTCCTCCTCCTCTTGACCTTCCGGTGCCCGAAAAACTGATAGGGATTTACTATTATTATATTGATAATAGGTTTATTTCATTGATCATTTGTTGGGGTTTTTATGTAGCTCACTTTCCTTACCTCCTTTCCCTAGTGATGATATTCCGGTGGGGAAATTTCAACATTTTAATATTATTGTTGGAAAAAGGGAAATAATTCCCAAGTAATTGAAAAATAATAGTATATATATAAAATCTCACAAATTATAAAACTTTCCTATGTGTAATCTGAACCCAGGTGATTGGTTAATTAATAAAATTCAATATTTTTCCCAGGAGAAGATAATAAGAGCTTCTCCACTTTAGCTCAAATTTCTCTTTTTGGTATATATATATATTTTTTCTCCATTCCGAAATTAAAATCCTATTTATACACTCTCCATCCTCATGGTGTAAAGGAGTAAGTTTGTTCTTTTATTGTTTTTTACCCCCCACCATAATTTAAGGGATTTTTGGCTTAAGACAAACAATCCATCACAATAAAATCTAAATAATTTCTACTAGAACTTACATTCAACCACAAATTAAAGGATTCTTTCCTAAATTGTGGGGAACGTAACCCGCTTCATAGCTACACCATATGAAATGCCAAATTTTCCATATTTTCAAAACATAATTTAATATAAATGATTATAAATACCCAAATACAATTTATGAGCTTTTGTATTTTTATTTCAATTAGGAAATTGCATATTTATTTCCCATTCTTTTCTTAATATCTATTTTAAAATGTTTTTTCGCCTCTTTTCAATGTTTGGCCTATTCTCATAAGGCGAAACAAAGGTATGAAATTCTCTTTAACTCTGGTGCTTAGTAGATTTCCTAGGTCAGCAGAGTGACCAAGGCCTTTTGACCTATCTTCAAGTTTCTAACAACCATTATATTTCCCTATTTTCAGGTTGTTCTGTGTGGACAATACTAGCCTAGTCTTCACTGCTAACACTTGGATTCTTATTATCTAGTAGGTGAGATGAGAGTTAATAAGAAAGTCTTGAGCTGACACATATATGATAGCCAACTTATTATCGCATTTTGATATCAATTTAATGAAAGTGCAGTCAGTAGATAAAGTCATCAACACAATATTTTTCAGTTGTAACACTCTCCTGAACATATAATTTTTCAAACTATCATTTAATAGGAGACTGGATTCATATTTCTTAGGACACAATTTGCAACATTACTGGACTTAACATTTTCATAAATTAAACAAATAAATACTTATTTGAGATTTTCATATTGATTGGAAACTACTGATGGGTGAATCTCTTTCCACCCAACCATAGGCACAACTATCTTTGTCTATCCTTGCAGTTGGACACCCAAGAACCATAAGATGATGCCACAAGGGAAGTCTCTCACTCAATAACAAAGATAAACAAATGAAGGCTTCTCTCCTTCATCAACAAAAATTTGCAAGATAAATTTCTAGTTTCACCAAGCAAGGGGGTCTTCTCTTGACTAAGAGAGTCAAAATAATTGGCTTGGACAACTAACATTCAAAAATTTACAGCCCCATTTATCATTTTGATTTTGTAATTTTTCCTTCCTATTCCTTACTCAAAAAACCACAAAACTTAACTTCTCTCTGCTTGCTATAAATCAAAGGCGTTTTTCTCCACATTCTCTTCTCCATATTGTCCCCAGACCCAACGGTGTATTTCCTCTTCCTTCTACCCTCAATTTTCCTCATTTTTCTTGATTTCTACAACAAGATTTTGTGGGTCAAATCCCCCAAATTCGCGGGTCAGATCAAAATTCTCTAGATGGGTACTTTTCTTCCCACACTTCTAAGGCAAGGAAATTTTGGTACAACACCCCCCATTATTTCTCATAATTGTGGGAAGCTTGTATTTCAACTAACAACTTCCTTCATTAACTAAACTCAGAGAAAAATGGCAATCTGGGTTTTTCTTGAATATTAAATTGGAAAGGAAATTTCCTCACTATTTCCCTCTCATGACATCATCTCTCTATAAGTTCTCCACCCATCAACAATTTATTTTTATTATCATCAAAATGCATTTTGTCATTTTTATTGTTCATCATGGTCCAATCATTAAACATATTAGTCATGGATCATGGTGAAATTTAGCATATATTTACATATTGGGGAAAACAGAGTGTTACACATATAATTTCTGAATTGATGATACTTCAACTACTGAGTATATTTTTGAGGCAACAAGCATCTTGATTTAATTTTGTCATATTTATGAAATTTTGGGAGGCACAAGTGTATTTATGACATGCCTATTTTGGGATGTTGGATATATATATGTTTTATGATGGTGAGATGGCATGGTATACATATCAAAATTATGGAATAGTAAAGGAATGTTGAAAATTAAACAAGTTGTCCTATTAATTATTAATTATTATCCTTTATCATTATTTAATAAAGTTGTCCTACTTAACTAAAATTATTTAGCCTTTTAACTAAAAGGTAGTTGAACCATTTGAACTACTTCATTGAAGAATAAAAGAGGAAGGAAAAGATGGACAAAGGCATGAGAGTATAGAGAGGAAATCCTGATAAAGGTTTTCTCTTGCTCTGAAGTGATATTTCATTCATCTTTATTCATTCCTGAATTACATGAGAGTTGAATCCTTTTGTTGATACCAGGGCTATATTGAATATGGAAAGAAGAAGAACTAAGAAGCATAGATATTTGACATGCTTCAAAAGGTCTTTCATTTGTCTTGATAGTATGTTAATTGTAATTCGATTTCTTAATTAGTTTTCAGTGCTGATTAGAATTATTTTGCAGAGTCAAGAATGTGCTGCATTTGTGGCTTGGTTGATCCAACGTTTTTCTGGTCTTGGTCTTTTCTTTGAAGACATCAGTCATCTTTGTGTGATGTAAAATTATGTCATAGACTTCAAAGTTAAAATTTGGTCCTTACCCTTGTAGGGGTTTGTATAGAAAGGCTTCAGTTGTAATTTGGAATGAAAATCAATAAAATCATCTGTTGGTTTTTGTATCACTTTTGGATATGTTGTACAATGTTATTTCATATTTTCTTTCTTTAAAACTACTTTTTATAAATATGTTTATAATCACAGTACATCATTTTTTATTTATTTGTATTGAAACACTTAAATATAAAACTAGCATCAGGCCCAAGTACTTATTGCTTGAGGGTTGTTTGGAATTTCTTAGTAGGCTATAAACATAGGGTGATAATCCCACCTATCTCACCTTATCCTTGTGAGATTAAAAAATGTTGTTATAAGGTGTTACATTCCTTTTCATCAACATTTATCTAGCGACCATATTGGGAAGTAATATTTTACTCTCTGGTTTTGTTCTTTTGTATATTTTATATTATTTTAATAACTTTGCCTACTTGACAACAACCTGGTTTTAGATTTCTTGATCAAACCAACATTGTTTCTTGTCTTTTTGAATTTATTCTTGAAATTTCTCGCAACTGAGAAGAAATCGAATGTTCTTGGGAAACCATTGTTAGAGACATTGAAATTCAAGACCAAAGAGAATCCCTTCACAGGCGAGCTCAAAAAATACCTCCTTAGTGATTTTGTTGTCTTATGTTCACTCATTCACGCCATTCTAGACATCAAAGAGGTCAGTCACTCAAATTTAATCATGTCCTAGAATTAGGAAGGAAAAAAGAGGTCATTGAGAATCTTCAGGATAGACTTAGAAGATCGTTTTCTGATTCATCTTCAGAAAAAACAAATATTTCTGTCTCTTTCCCTCCTTGACAACCAAATTTGACTTCATTTGGTGGTGGTGGTGGTAGTTCTAGTGGTTCTACTTCATCACAAGATTCAACATCTTCCTTGATAGGAAGTATGTATAGTCATTGTTAGCACTAGAAGTCACCTCTTGATTGCAGGGGAGGTAAGCCCAGTACCCATCAACTTGTATGTCACAATGAATAAATTTGAGGGGGGTCGAATGAGCGTAGACTCAAGATGATATTTCTTTAACTCAAAAAAATGGATTGGTATGCACATCCAGATGAGGTCTTGATTCAACTTCAGTCAGTAAGGTTTAGTATAGGTGAGTAGGAGGAAGAATGGTAAGGAGAATGTAAAGGTTTGCTATGGACATCCGGTCTTCCAACAACCCAAGAAGAAAAAACTCAGAAAACAAGATCGTCTTCGATTTAGAGTTTTAGGAAACTGAATGAGGTTATAACCGGATTGAAATCAAACATACATCACAATACAGTTACATCAACTCGACTGGATCATCCATGCCCGAGCCATTCAGTATCAGAGGCAAAAGAGAAAGGAAAAGAAGGCTGAATTAGATTAAATAAGAAATATCAAATCCCATTACATAATCAAAGAACCAGAGCTTCATCGAAACTTTACAATACGGGAGCGTAGCTCAACCATCGACCTTAACAAAATATCCAAACTGCCTATACATACTAAAAATGCTGCAACCATCAAGAATGTGATCAGACCACCACATTAATGTTTTCAGTCGGCGCCTGCTATGTCAGATTGTGCAGGCCTCCTCATGTCAGATGCAAGCCAGGTGCTATTATGTGCTTTACAAGAAAATTTGTCCATAATTGATAGTCTTCCTTTACGACCGATCTCTTCATGTTTTCCATTTATGGGGTGAGACGAGGTCTCAAATGCCACTTGACTTTCATGAACTATCTGCATCGGGATCAGGATGGGATGCACTTTGAACTTAAACATCTAGAGCTTCGTTGGACGCTTGCAGGGAGGACTTGGCAGATAGACGTGGACATTGATGATAGGGAGCTGACGAGATGATTGGAACTGTGTGGGCGCCAAAATGTCATATCATCACCCGAATTAGGATAAAACCATTTGATGGGTTTTTTAATCCCTCTTCTTTCATTTTTTCTTCGCCAGAATGCCACTTCCTAGGGGAAAAAATCCCCCAATCAATAATGTGTGCTAACATTAGGCTCCATGGGGGATGGTACGCTCCCTATGAGATACCAAGAACTTGGAGCTTTAGTCGCCTTACTGTTGGGTTGTGGAGTCAATTATTAAAAGCATAAACAAAAGGAAAAATTATATTTACAATGACATGTGAAGCCATTCATGGCTTAAACAAAAAACTTCTTCAGAAAATGCCCGTTTACAGGGCCTCCAAAAACTTCATCACCCTCCAAATTCTGCAACCTGTAAGTATTATTTGGAAACTTCCCAGAGATCTTGAAGGGGACGATCCACAAGGCTTCAAACTTTCCATGTTTTCCTTTGTCCTCCTTGGGTGCATCCCATTTTAACACTAGATATCCTAGCTGGAAATCCTCCTTTCTTACCTTTCTGTCAAAATCCTGCTTGATCTTCTACCGATGGTCATGTGCTCTGTCCAGTAGTTTCTCTCTGGTCTCCTGCACTTCTACCAGTTGTTGTATTCTTCTGATCATATCATCAAGCTCTCCTTGGTAGTCCTGGAAGAATTTTTCCACAGGCAAAGCCAGCTGAGAAGGAAAGATGGCCTCAACTCCATATACAAGATGAAAAGGAGAGACCCTAAGATATCTCTTTGTTGTCACTCTGTCAGCCCAGAGAGAAAA
This sequence comes from Picea sitchensis, assembly GCA_010110895.2. Taxonomy (NCBI): domain Eukaryota; kingdom Viridiplantae; phylum Streptophyta; class Pinopsida; order Pinales; family Pinaceae; genus Picea; species Picea sitchensis. The sequence continues at coordinate 5,741 of SNQJ01S0059413.1, forward strand.
CTTGAGCTTTGAATCCCATGCTTTCGTATTGTCCTCTAACAATCTTTTGATGATATTTATAAGGCTCTTGTTAGAGGACTCTGCCAGGCCATTCCCTTGGGGGTAGTAAGGATTTGAATGAATCAATGCAATTCCAAAATGCTCACAGAATTGAATTAATGGTTTGGCCTTGAAGGTTGCATCATTATCAATGACAATTATTTTTGGACAACCAAACCTTTCCATAATATCTACAAGAAAACCAATGATTACTTTGTGGGAAGCACTCCTTGTGGGAATGACTTCTATCCACTTGGTAAAGTAATCTATGGTGGTCAATATCCACCTGTGCTGACCACTTGAAGCAGGATGAATTTCCCCAATAAAATCTAAGCCCCACTACTGAATGGGTCCTGAAGCTACCACAGGCTTCAAAGGCAGGGACTTGAGCTACTGCTTTCCTGTGAATTTCTAACACTTAACACAAACCCTGATTTTAGCATAAACATCAGTGAATAGGATAGGATAGAAATAAGCAACCTTGTGAATCTTGTAGGCTGTGGTTCTCCAGAAGTGATGTCCCCCACACAAACTGTCATGAAAATAAGACATGATCGTTTGGGCTTCTTGTGGGTCTAAACATCTCAACATCACTCTTAGAGGATCTTTCTGATATAAAACTTGACCAATGAGGCAATATTTAATTGATTTGAGCTTTAAATCTCTTACCTTGCTTTTTTCCATGCCATCAGGAGGCTGCAAATTCTGTAGAAAGAAAATGATGTCCCTGTACCAAGCACATTCTGCTAATGGAGGGATGACTTGAGAACTTGTATCAGACAATTCAGCCTGTTGATTTTCTGAGAAAGTGTTGATGAAATTTAAGCCCAAGGCTTTGCAATTAGATTCAACCAACAACCTGGCTAAACCTTGACCCTTAACTAATTTGGTGGGCCTTATCTCCAAGTCAAATTCAAGGATTTTAGCAATCCACTTGCTCCTTCTCCTGTCTATGTCAGGATGAATGAGAATCTCCTTCACAGAAGATGAAGGGACGTATGCAATGACCTTTGAATGAAAAACATATACCCTGAAGGATTTGAGGGATTTAACCAGAGCATAGGCCTGCTTTTCCATGATGTCATATTGCAGCTCTGCATCTCTCAATGCCCTACTGAAAAAGGTAATGGGCTGTTCAAACCCTTCATCATTCTTTTGCAACAAAACCGTTGCCACTGTGTCAAATGAAGCAAAGGAGAAAATTATAAAATATTTGGAGTAATTAGGACTGATGAGCACAGGTGATTTAGTCACAACCTTCTTTATTTGATCAAAGGAACTACGATATTCAACAATCCATTTGATTTCGCTTCCTTTCCTCAACATGACTATAATATCCTTCACTAGTTCAACAAAATTATAAGCAAACCTTCTCAGAAAATTAATCTTCCCCAAGAAAGACAAAACTTCTTTCTTGGATCTAGGGAGTGCTAAGGTTTGAATGGATTCCACCATGCTAGGATCAATTTTTACTCCCTCAGCTGATACTATGTGAACCAGTAATTTTCCCTCCTTCATAGCAAACAATGACTTCTTGGGATTCAGGGAGAGACTAAATTTTTTGCATTTTTGGAAGACCTTTCTCAGATGATGACAACGTTATTTATTAGTCCTGGAGAAAACTGTAATGTCATCTAGATAAATGACTACAAATTTATCCTTTTCCCCAATAAAGGTGATGTCCATAGCTCACTGGAAAGTTGCTCCTACATTCATCAATCCAAAGGGCATCTTGGCATACATGAATGTACCCCATGGAGTGGTGAATGTTGTCTTCTCTCTGTCCTCAAGTAAGACATAAATATGATTTTATCCAGAAAAGCCGTCAATCATGGACATCTTGGATGCACCTGTCACCCTCTGCAATACGTGCTCCATTTTCGACAATGAGTAATTATCTTTCTTGGAGCTTCTGTTTAGGTTCCTGAAATCAACACAAAGTTTGATTTATCCATTCTTCTTTCTCACTAGGACCAAGTTGGCCAACCATTCAGAATACCTCAAAGGAACGATAATCTGGGCATCTAAAATATTTTTTACCTCTTTCTCCATGATAAGCAACAACATAGGGTTGATCTTTCTCATTTTTTTCCTAAATGTCTTGACCTCTTCCTTTAGTTGGAGCTTATGCTCAATGATTCTTGTGTCATGTGTTTTGAGATCCTCATAAGTCCAGGCAAACACATCAGCAAACTCCTTTAATAGCTCAACATATTCATCCCTTTGTTCCCTTGATAGATTGCTCGATAACTTGACAAATTTTGGATCTTTTTCTGTACCAATATTGCATTCAATTACATCAAAATCATCAGCCAATCCTTTAACTTTCATTGCCACATCATTTATGTCAAATAGTCTTTCCAAAGGAACTAGTCCCTTCGGAATGTGATTTCTAGGCAACTGAACAATATGGTGATTAGTGATTTTTTTCAGGAGAACATCAGCATGAGGATTACTTTTAGAATCTCTATCTTGAGAAATATGTAGTGCATAAAACTTAGCACTAGAAGTCACCTCCTGATTGTAGGGGAGGTAAGTCCAATACCCATCAGTTTGTATGTCACAATGAATAAATTTGAGGGGGTTGAATGGGCGCAGACTCAAGATGATATTGCTTTAACTCAGAAAACTGGACTGGTATGCATAGGTAGATGAGGTCTTGATTCAACTTCAGTCAGTAAGGTGTAGTATAGGCGAGTAGGAGGAAGAATGGTAAGGAGAATGTAAAGGTCTGCAATGGACATCCGGTCTTCCAAAAACCCAAGAAGAAAAAAATCAGAAAATAAGACCCTCTTTGATTAAGAGTTTTAGGAAACTGAATGAAGTTATAACCGGACTAAAATCAAACATACATCAAAATACAATTACATCAAATCGACTGGATCATCCATGCCTGATCCATTCAATATCAGAGGAAAAAGAGATGGAAAAGAAGGTTGACTTAGATTAAATAAGAAATATCAAATCCCATTACATAATCAGAGAACTAGAGCTTCATCAAAAATTTACAATATGGGAGCGTAGCTCAACCATCGACCTTAACAAAATATCCAAGCTGCCTATATATACTAAAAATGCTGCAACCATCAGCAATGTGATCAGACCACCGCATTAACATTTCTAGTCGGCACCTGCACTGTCAGATTGTGCAGGCCTCCTCATGTTAGATGCGAGCCAGGCACAGTTATGTGCTTTACAGGAAAATCTATCCATAATTGATAGTTTTCCTTTATGGCCACTCTCTTCATGTTTTCAATTTATGGGGTGAGACGAGGTCTCGACTGCTGCCTCACTTTCATGAACTATCTGCATCAGGATCAGGACGAGTGTAACGAACCTGGTTGTTACGACAACAGGCCTCACATAACAAGTGCAATTTTTTTTTTTTTTTGTGTGTGTGTAGAAGGGTAATAAAGACATTACACTCAACGTCGCAACACGACGATGAACATGATGCATGAAACTCACACAAAAACATCATGACAACCTAAGAAGCACATCAAGCACCTGGAAGCAATGTACGACAATCAACCGACGAAGAATAAGAATGACTACCCGCCCGTCCTACCCTGCAATGGTTAGGACCTCCAGGACAAATAAGCAATGCTCAAGCCCAGGTTCCCATCGATATTGACCATTTAAGGTCTCATGGATGGAGATTGTTATGAGGAACGAGGAGGTGTCTACACCCCGCTTGACACAAGCAGACCAAGCACATTAAATGTTTACAACCCAGTACAAACATGAATGAAAATGAACAACCGCCCCCTTAACGGGAAGCACAAGCTAAAAACTACTTCGTCTACAACCAACCATTACTCAAGGCTAAAAGGTCAATATTTATGATTTAAGTAGGCCTTCAATACAAATCAATTAACCCGTCTAAATTCCATTAGTCAATAATTACCAACCGAGCTTAACATGATTTACGACTCAATTGAGTGAGTTTGAGTTAGCAATAGGCGATATTTATATATCCAACTAACATCAATTGCATATCTAAATTAGCAAGTCTAATATACAGCTGGTCAACTATTTCAAATCGGAATGTAACCTTAAAAGCAAAGAAAGTTTAGTAAGTCTAAATCGCAACTAGAAAAAAAATTACAATTCTAAATTGACCTTAAAAGCCATCCAATTTAGCAAGTCCTAAACACCATTTTACACACTAACTACGACTATACACTAACATTAATAGGTTCTAACTTTAGCAATTGCCAAGATATAAACAAAATTCGCTATATCAATTAAAATGATATTAATGACTTTAACATCCAACACACCGTCTGGCCAATTAGAAGGAGTTAGGTTTAACTAGCTTCCTATTCACAGTAAGCTGCTGAGTGAAAGTAAGGTTAACCATAACCAGAATTGACTTTTCAATGAAAACACCCCTGCTATCTAACCGAGCATTAATCACTGACAAATGAGAGGACGTGGCCTGACATGATCAATTTGCTATTGAAATAAGGCTAAATCTATGCTATTTTAAATATAAATTGCCTTCCCAACATAAACTCTCTGTCATTAATTTACTGCTAGTTCAATAACTAATATTTAATAAATTTGCAGCCATTCAACCTGTCACTTAATTAATTTCTGTCATTTTTAAAAAGATTACTGCCATTGACTGGACTTGGTCTGCGACAACTGTCTTATAGCCCCAAGGGGGGAGGGTTGTTGTTAATATAAATTTAAATTTAAATTAAGGGTCATGGCTATCAATAAGCTAAATTATGAGCGCTATCTTCTAGCCAAATACGGTGGCTGTCATTGTTATGATTTTTCTGGCAATGCGGTTAAACGCAGATAGTGATTAGTCACAAGAGTCGGTGGTATTTTCCTATCAAGTGATGCTAATAATAAGAACGCAAGAAACATGGATACTCGCAGCCGAATTCGCTGAGCGATAAGCCAGTCATTCAAGGTAAAACTCAGATCTACAACTCCAACTTCCGTCGGTATTCAATTCTCAATGCAAAGTTAAAAAGTTTTGGAACGATCAATGTCAAAGGAATAAAGAAAAGGTAACGTATCTATAGCTCAACACTATGCAACAGACCAATCAATAATTATAAACAAAACGTTTGGGTGACGAATCATATCAAACGAAAAGTAAAACTCTGTCATCAAGGAAGTAAATACAAATGCAACAACAATAAGTAGAGCGACTGAACATTAAGCACCTCGTAAGGAAATATGATCACTGTCATAAATAAGGATGCATTTTCCTTGCCATAAAATATTTCGTGATTTCCATTGACTGCAATCGCCTTGCCATTTAAAGGAATCGTGGTACCTTACTCACCACAAAATGGAATATAGATAGTCATTGTTCTTCACAGTTGAAGGAACAGGTAAATTAAACGGACGTGGGCCAACATTCGTGGGCAAAAAGACATGGTTTTCCCAGTGAGGATTGCAGTGATCCAGGCTGGGAGTGATGGCTAAAATGAAGAGGTTTTCAGGTAAACGCTGAGGTTAAAAAAAATGACTGAAGGCAGAGACTTATGCGCAGAGGTTAAAGGAACAAATCGCTGGGGTTAAAGGCAACGAATGATAGTCTGGAAGTGTAACAAGAGCATGCGCCCAAGGACATTCTGGTCGGGTCTCAAGGCACAACCTTACGGTCATTCCAGAAAAAAAAAACTAAAAAAAAACTCAGGCAAGTGAAGGCTGCCAATCAATTGGGACAACACAGACTAAACCTCTTCATAAATTTAAGGAGTAGTGGTATGTGAAAAAAAAAAGGGATGCAGCCAAAATAGCTGTAAAAAACACACAAGGTTATGCTGTGAGGAGGTATCCAATGTAGAGCTAAATTGACCATCAAATAAAATGCAGATTTAAATTGTCCATGAATATAAAATGTAGGGTTAAAATTTATTCATCAATGCATAAAAACAACGCAGAGATAACATTTTTACATTTATTACATAATGACACTCCCGGAGGTAATATTTTACATCCATTCCATATCTATAATCCCAGGGGTATTATTTTACATCTATCATATAATTACAATTGTTGAAGTAATAAAAACAAGTCAATCCAACAAGAACTCAACGCACATCAAAGTTAAATACTTCTTACATCTCAGGATACCGATAAAAACAAATGCTGACAATAGTAGGAGAACGCCAGGGCCATAAGGATAACTCAACGAAAGGATCACAGGGATTCTATCAGTCAAGGCGCATAAAAATAAACAACAAGGAAGCAAGCTAATCCATATGCAGAGGCTGTACTGGAAGGCACAAGTCAACAACCAGGCAAGGTCATCCATAGAAGTAGACGACTGATAGGTTCGCCTTCGCTTCTTCATCCTCGCACAGAAAAATAGGGCATTGAGATCCATAGGTCTTTTAACGTTAAGGCGACGACCGTAGATCAGGCTCCTGGACAACTGCTCAGGCGAGGACTGGTGAGCTAGGGACGAAGGCTAAACAACCTCAAGGTCACAATCAACACACAGGGTGGTCACGACATGCGGGAAGACAAAGGCCATGGGAGTCAACCACCATCAAGTTAGGCCAAGGAAAGTTTCAGTCACCAATTTAAAAAAAAAAACCATTTTATATTTCCATTAAATAAGCAGATCCAAGCATAAGTCCTAATACATTCTACCATACAAAAATGAAGAGAGGGTACCATTGCCTGATCGCCCGCTTCGAATGACGTACCGAGCGCTCCATGCAGATCCTGCCCGCCGACCGTCGAGACTTCATCGGTACCTCCCAGCCAATGCTAGGGGTACTCTTCTTCCCCCTTAGGCCCTCGAGCTGCAAAGGGGCCACACACACTATCCAGAGATTTCGTCTAGCTCCTAGCTCGCCTCGCAAGGCCGAGCTACCACTCCTCCCTGAGTTGGGTATCCCAACTCCCACAATTAAATCAGCCAAGTAGATATTTCTGTAGCGTAACGTTACGCAAACAGAAGATGATCCTTCATCCTTCTCTTTCCTTCATTATATAGAGTTTCAAACTTCCTTTCTTTCCTAAAATCTCATTTAATTAAATTTTTTAAAATAAATTCCTAAAAATTCTTCTCCGTACAAGTGTTCCCCATCCCCTACATTCCTCCATTATTTAATTTCTTTAATTAATTAATTATCTTATTTCCCTCACCCACCTAGAGTTACTCCTAGAATCACTCCTAGGTGTCCCCAAATTCCCTTACATATTTTAAAGGCTTTCCCTATTATTAAATTGCTAATTCAGTTTAAATTAGAATGCTCTTAAATGGTAGATTCCTTACTAAGTTGACTTTCTGCTTTTTCCCTTAAGTTCCCCTTTTTCCCTTTTATGTTTACCTCTTTTCCTAGTTTCCTAAAATTTTAGATTTTCTCTCTTTCCCCTTTTTAATTAGAACTCAAAAAGGCAGGTGGGGAATTTTAACCCTTTTTCCCTTTTATCATTTAATTAGTATTTTTAAATTATCAAAAGATAAAACAATTAATCCCAATAGATTTTTTTTTTTGAATAATTTAAATTTCTTACTCCCTTCGTATTACAAGATTTTATGAAGATCATAATTATTATTTAAGTTGTTTTTATTTTAATTATTATTATTTATTTATTATTATTATTTTTTTTAAAGGTAGGCAAAATTTTACCACTAGTGTAATTTAGACTTAGACCTTTGAGTTTGTACTAGGCGACATTTAATTAGGAAAATTGTTTTAAAATACTTAATACGTTATTCATCCTAAGGCCATCTAGGTTCGTTCCTCTATCATCAACAATGCGATGTGCCCTTCAGGATGCACTAGGTGCTCCAAGGGTGCCACTCACCGCATCTGTTCCCTTGCGCGACGCGCCTGTTAGGACACACTACGTGGTCCAAGGGTGCCACTCGCCTCTTGACTGACTTGGTAGACATCAATAACCCCTGGAGTCAATACTTCGCCAGGTGAACTTGTGGGAGACTAAGGGCCTCTAAGGAATAAGGCCCCCGCCTTATTGGACGCCCCTTAGAATCATCGTGAGCGACTGTCGTAGTCTGCCCTCACGACATCGTGGGTCCTCTCAAACTAGGTAATTGTTAACCTACAGTTCTAGCCACGATGAGAGTGCTAGTAGGCTGTGGGAGGGCTGCTGTCCACACCTCTCCCTCAACATCTCTGG
>SNQJ01S0059413.1:23588-42671 GCA_010110895.2 Picea sitchensis
GCATCCTTGAGGTCCAAAATCCTGCACACTTAGTAAACCGAGTCAATAGCACCTGTCTATGTCAATGCAGTAAAACAACATGTCATCAACCCATAACCCCTCATAATCAAAATCAAAAGTTTTAATAGCATAATAATCTGGATCAATTGCGAGCAAGTGTCCTCAAAGAATAAGTTCACTCAGTGCGCTAGAGCGTGATGTTACATACAACCCCTCTTGGTCTCAACTTCGTTTCAAAGTTTCACAACATATATCCCAAAATAAAGGGTATCACAGTATCATGTCTATCTATCAAACAAAAATGGAAACTACTGGCGCATATCATATGCGTCCTCCCAGGTCGCTGAGTGCGCACTATATTTGTCCCACTGGACCTTGACCTGATCTACCGTTCGACATCGTAGCTGTCTAACACGATGATCCAAGATGAAGACCGGCTCAGCCGTGAGCGCCCCCTCGTCTGATACCTGCAAGGAACGTATGTCAATAGCATGTGTAGGATCACTAATATAATGTCTCAAAACAGATACATGAAAAACATCGTGCATATGCCTCAAATAATCCATCAAGGTTGGTCGATAGGCCATGAGCCCCTTTCTCTCCACAATATCAAAAGGTACCACGAACCTAGGAGAGAGTTTAGCTCCCTTCCCAAACTTGATTGAACGCTTATGCGGTTTAACTTGCAAGAAGACTCAATTTTCGACCTCGTAACTACGGTCGACACGGTGCGCATTGGCATAACTCTTCTGTTGATCCTGCACTTCTTTAATCCTTTGTCTTATTGTTTGCATTTGATCTTCCATTTCTTGGATTTCTTCTAGTCTCACCAGGACCCTATCCTCAAGCGGATCCCAACTCAAAGGCGTCCGACATGGTCGCCCGTAAAGAAACTCAAAAGGAACCATCTTAATGGTGCTCTGGTAACTGTTGTTGTAAGAAAACTTCACTAGTGGCAAGAATTCTTCCCAATGCTTTTGTTGGTCCATCAAGTACATGTGCAACATGTCCTCCAAGGTCTGGTTCGTTCATTCGGTCTACCCGTCAGTGTCCGGGTGATACGCAGTACTAAATTTAAGTTGGGTTCCCAAGGCCTCTTGGAAACTCATCCAAAATCATCCAGTAAACACCGATCCTTGATCGGAGATAATACTCTTAGGCACGCCATGCAACCTCACAATCTCACTGATGAATACTCTAGCTATGTCAGGTGCCTGAAACTTCATACACACAGGAATAAAGTGTTCACTCTTCATCAGAGTGTCTACTATTACAAAAATCGAGTCATGTCTCCTTGTCGTCAATGGAAATCTAACAATAAAATCCATCGAAATAACCTCCCATTTCAATTCCGGAATAGCGTGTGGTTGTAGTAATCCTACTGGGTGTCTATGTTCAGCCTTTACCTGCTGACATTCTAGACATCTGACCACATAGTTGACTATGTCTACCTTCATTCCCTTCCAGAAGAATAAGGGTTTAAGGTCTTCCCTCATCTTCGTGACTCCCGGGTGAGCCATGTAAACTGCTCTATGAGCCTCGCTTAGGATCATCATCCTCAACTCGTCGTTCGGCGGTACGTAGATCCAATTTTTAAACCTTAATAAACCATCGCTATCAAATGAAAATCCTTCAAATCATGGTACCATCATTGTGTTTTGTCTGATAAAACCCTTGACTTCTTTGTACCAGTCATCGTCACGCTGTAAAGTTAGAATCTTCTCACGTAGATTCGTCTGAAGAGGTAGCACCAAAAATATGCGTGGTCTCCAACTCAATGCATCCGCCACACGGTTCACTATTCCTTTTATGTAAGTAATCTCAAAGTCATACTCGCTAAGCAATTCTGACCAACGTCGTTGTCGTGCGTTCAGGTCGCTCTGCGTAAAGATGTGTTGGAGTCCACAATGGTCAGTTTTTAGTTTGAATTTTCATCCAACAAGGTAGTGTCTCCAAACCTTCAAGGCATAAACGATGGCTAACAACTCCAAATCACACGTCGTGTAGTTCTCCTCATGCCTTCTCAATTTCCTCGAAATGTAAGTGATCACTCATCCATATTGCATCAAGACTCTACCTAAGCCTTCCTTGGATGCATCAGTGCATACCAAGAAGTCCACGTCCATGTTAGGGACCTTTAGTATCAGTGCTGTTGTCAGCAACTCCTTGAGCCTCCGAAATGCTTCCACGCATTTCTCATTCCAAACAAACTTCTTATTTTTCTTCTGCAATTCTGTGATCGGATTTGCTATCTTTGAAAACCCCTCGATGAACCATCGATAATATCTTGCTAAACCCATGAAGTTACACACTTCCAAGACATTTGTCGGTGCAGGCCATTCCATAATAGCCTCGACCTTTGCTGGATCCACGACGATGCCTTCACCGGAGATGACATGCCCTAAGTAGTGAATCTTCGATTGATAAAATGAGAATTTGGACAACTTCCCATACAATTTGTGCTCTCTCAAACACTGTAGTACCAAGCGCAAGTGCTCATCATGCTCCTCCGTCATCCGAGAGTAAATCAAAATATCATCAATGAATACTTGGACGAACTTGTCCAAGTACTCGCGGAACACCCCATTCATCAAACTCATAAATACCCCTGGGGCGTTTGTCAGTCCAAATGGTAAAATAGTAAACTCGTAATATCCAAACCTCGTCTTAAAGGCAGTCTTAGGGATGTCATCTTCCTTAATTCGTAACTGGTGGTATCCTGATCGCAAGTCGATCTTTGAGAACACCATTGCACCCTTCATTTGATCGAATAGATCATCAATTCTTGGCAATGGATACTGATTCTTGATCGTGGCCTTGTTCAATTGATGGTAGTCAATGCAGAGCCTCCACGACCCATCCTTCTTTCATATGAAAATAACAGGTGCACCCCACAGTGACACACTAGGACGTATCAGTCCCAGGTCCAACAACTCCTTCAGTTGCATTTTCAACTCTTGTAACTCCGGGGTCGACATCTGATAAGGCGTTCTTGCTATCGGTTCAGTCCCCGGTTTGAGGTCTATCATAAACTCCAAATCCCTCTCCGGTGGCATCCCAAGTAACTCCTACGGAAATATGTCTGCAAACTCTCTCACCACTGGAAGGTGTTCTAGGTCTTCCGCTACTCCCTTCTCGTTTAACACAAGGATCACATAAAGCTTGGACCCCTTGCGCATGCTCTTCTGAAGTTGAAAGGAAGAGATGAACCTCAGGGAAACTCCCTGGTTCCATCCTACAATCACACGTCTGTGTCCCTCTTCATCAACCAAGCTCAACCGTTTCATCTTACAGTTGAGTATCACCTCATGCGCTTCCAACCAGTCCATACCAATCACGACATCATAAGATCCTAAGATCATGAGGTACAGGTTGGCCCTTGTGACAAACTCTCCCAGGTTAAGGATACAACCCGTAACCTTTCCTCCAACCTTCTGTTTGGCTCCCGAAGCCATCTCTACGAAGCTAAACTCATCTTGTTCGACTGCCTTTACCTTAATCCTTTTTAGCACTGCACCGAAAATGAAACTCTCGGTAGCACCAGGATCTATCAAAATACTAAGGGTCTGGTCAGCGACGGTACCTGTCATCTCGAGCATAGTCGTCTGATGCTCTTCCTGGCGGTTATTCACCACTACATGAATCCGATGGGCCTTGCCCATATCTTCCACGGTAGCGGGTCCAGCTGATCCAGACACTCTAGTCCTCTCCATAGGGTAGTCACGCTGATAGTGTGGCTCCCCACATGTCCAACACCCCTTCTTCGACCCAGTAGTCCTGGTACCTGAAGTAGAAGGTGACGACCCACTGGCTTGGAATCCTGGTCTATTTTATTGAACAGGTCTACACTGCTGCTACTATGGTCGACAGTGTTGTTGATGCTGTGGTCCCCGATAATGTGTCTGCTGCTGAGGCGTCGATCGTCGAGGTGTAGTGAAAGTGGATCCCCTCTAGAAGCCATGATATCTCAGCGTATGTATGGTCGATGTCTGATGCTGCTGTGCTCCAGATGACACTTGCCCTGCTGGTCTCACTGGAGTCCTGGTATGACCCCCACTGATAAGCTCCTCCTCTCCTATGAGGGCCTTCTGGATAGCATCATGCAAGGTTTGAGGCATCAAAATCCTGACCTTTGCACGTATGCTACCGTTAAGGCCGAACACGAACCTATTGACCTTAAGTTTCTCAGTGTTAAGGTGTGGAGCATACCAGAGTAGCTCCATATAACGGGCCTCGTACTCGGGCACTGTACGACTGCCCTGTCGTAAGGCGTTGAAATCATTGAGCTGACGCTCAATGAATTCCTCTGAAAGGTACCTCTCTCAGAACCATTCCTCGAACAATTCCCATGACATGTCTTCAACGGCCACGTTCAACTACAGTAGGAGCGTCTTCCACCATAGAAGAGCACTCCCCTTTAGTTGAAATACTGCCATATGGACCTTCATGTTGGAGGTATAATCACGAAGTGAAAGTCACATCGCCATATTCTCCAACCATGCCTCGACGACTGCATCGTCCGGGGCACCAAAGAACTCGAGAAATTTGACCTTCTCAAGTTCATGGTGAATGCTACCAGTACCGACCGGAGCGCGTGGTGGAACCTCAGTGGGTGTCGACGCCCTAGCCTCATCTCTGTCCAAACAACTAATCAGTGCCTTGGACATGCGCTGAAAAGATCTCATCATTCTAACTACATCACCAACTGCTATTTTCTCCTGTACGAGAACCTACTCGTCTCCCTGGGGGTTAGACCCCTCAGGCATGGATGCTACTGGAGGCGTTGCGACTCCTCCCCTAGCACCCCTTCGTCTCCCTCTGCAGTGTCCTCTAACCATGATTACCTGCACGAATACAAGTCAACTCAATTAGTAACATTATAATCAAATCATACCAACGAAAGCCATAGCGATCCCAAGTCCCGGGTCGAACCCGCTTTGATACCATATGTAATGAACATGGTCGTTACGAAAACAAGCCTCACATAACAAGTGCATTTTATTTTTTATTTTTTTTTGTGTGTGTGTGTAGAAGGGTAATAAAGACACTACACTCAACGTCGCAAGAAGACGACGAACATGACGCATGAAACTCACGCGACAACATCATGACGACCTAAGAAGCACATCAAGCACCTGGAAGCAATGTACGACAATCAACCAACGAAGAATAAGAATGAATACCCGCCCGTCCTACCCTGCAATGGTTAGGACCTCCAGGACACATAAGCAATGCTCAATCCCAGGTTCCCATCGATATTGACCATTTAAGGTCTCAGGGCTGGCGACTATTCTGAGGAACGAGGAGGTGTCTACATCCTGCCCGACATAAGCAGACCAAGAACATTAAATGTTTACAACCCAATACAAACATTAATTAAAATGAACAACCACCCCCTTAACGGGAAGCGCAAGCTAAAAACGACTTCGTCTACAACCAACCATTACTCAAGGCTAACAGGTCAATATTTACAATTTAAGTAGGCCTTCAATACAGATCAATTAATCCGTCTAAATTCCATTAGTCAATAATTACCAACCGATCTTAACATGATTTACGACTCAATTGAGCGAGTCTGAGTTAGCAATAGGCGATATTTATATATCCAACTAACATCAATTGCATATCTAAATTAGCAAGTCTAATATACAGTTGGTCAACTATTTCAAATTGGAATTTAACCTTAAAAGCAAAGCAAGTTTAGTAAGTCTAAATCGCAACTAGACAACAAATTACAATTCTAAATTGACCTTAAAAGCCATCCAATTTAGCAAGTCCTAAACACCATATTAGACACTAACTACGACTATACACTAACATTAATAGGTTCTAACTTTAGCAATTTCCAAGATATAAACAACATTCGCTATATCAATTAAAATGCTATTAATGACTTTAACATCCAACACGTCGTCTGGCCAATTTAGAAGGAGTTAGGTTTAACTAGCTTCCTATTCACAGTAAGCTGTTGAGTGAAAGTAAGGTTAACCATAACCAGAATTGACTTTTCAATGAAAACACCCCTGCTATCTAACCAAGCATTAGTCACTGACAAATGAGAGGACGTGGTCTGACATGATCAATTTGCTATTGAAATAAGGCTAAATCTATGTTGTTTTAAATATAAATTTCCTTCCCAACATAAACTCACTGTCATTAATTTACTGCCAGTTCAATAACTAATATTTAATAAATTTGCTACCATTCAACCTGTCACTTAATTAATTTCTATCATTTTTAAAAAGATTACTGCCATTGACTGGACTTGGTCTGAGACAACTGTCTTCTATCCCCAAGGGGGGAGGGTTGTCATTAATATAAATTTAAATTAAGGGTCATGGCTATCATTAAGCTAAATTATGAGCGCTATCTTCTAGCCAAATATGGTGGCTGTCATTGTTATGATTTTTCTGGCAATGAGGTTAAATGCAGATAGTGATTAGTCACAAGAGTCGGTGGTATTTTCCTGTCAAGTGATGCTAATAATAAGAATGCAATCAACAAGGATACCCATAGCCGAATTTGCTAAGCGATAAGCCAGTCATTCAAGGGAAAACGCAGAGCTACAACTCTAGCTCCCGTCGACATTCAATTCTCAATGCAGAGTTAAAAAGTTCTGGAACGATCAACGTCAAAGGAATAAAGAAAATGTAACTTATCTATAGCTCAACACTACGCAACAAACCAATCAATAATTATAAACAAAACGTTTGGGTGACGAATCATATCAAACGAAAAGTAAAATGCTGTCATCAAGGAAGTAAATACAAACGCAACAACAATAAGTAGAGCGATTGAACATTAAGCACCTCGTAAGGAAATATGATCACTGTCATAAATAAGGAGGCATTTGCCTTTCCATAAAAAATTTCGTGATTGCCATTGACTGCAATTGCCTTGCCATTTAAAGGAGTCGTGGTACCTTACTCACCAAAAAATGGAATATAGATAGTCGTTGTTCTTCACAGTTGAAGGAACAGGTAAATCAAATGGACGGGGGCCAAAATTCATGGGAAAAAAGACGTGGTTTTCGCAGTGAGGATTGCAGTGATCCATGCTAGGAGTGATGGCTAAAACGTAGAGGTTTTTAGGTAAACGTTGAGGTTAAAAAAATGATTAAAGGCAGAGACTTATGCGCATAGGTTAAAGGAAAAAATTGCTCGGGTTAAAGGCAACGAATGACAATTTGGAAGTGTAACAAGAGCATGCACCCAAGGACNNNNCAGGCAAGTGAAGGCCGCCAATCAATTGGGACAACACAGACTAAACCTCTTCATAAATTTAAGGAGCAGCGGTATGAGAAAAAAAAAGGGATGCAGCCAAAATAGCCGTAAAAAACACACAAGGTTATGCTGCGAGGAGGTATCCAACGCAGAGCTAAATTGACCATCAAATAAAACATAGATTTAAATTGTCCATGAATATAAAATGCAGGGTTAAAATTTATTCATCAATGCATAAAAACAACACAGAGGTAACATTTTTACATTTATTACATAATGACACTCCCAGAGGTAATATTTTACATCCATTCCATATCTACAATCGGAGGGGTATTATTTTACATCTATCATATAATTACAATTACTGAAGTAATAAAAAAAAGTCAATCTAACAAGAATTCAATGCATATCGAAGTTAAATACTTTTTACATCTCGGGATACCGATAAAAAAAAATGCGGACAACAGTAGGAGAACGCCAGGGCCATAAGGATAACTCATCGAAAGGATCACAGGGATTCTATCAGTCAAGGCGCAGAAAAATATACAACAAGGAAGAAAGCTAATCCATATGCAGAGGCCGTACTGGAAGGCGCAAGTCAACAACTAGGCAACGTCATCCACAGATGTAGACAGCTGATAGATTCGCCTTCGCTTCATCATCCTCGCACAGAAAAGCAGGGCGTTGATATCCATAGGTCTTTTAACACTAAGGCGGCGACCGTAGATCAGGATCCTGGAAGACTGCTCAGGCAAGGACTGGTGAGCTATGGATGAAGGCTAAACAACTTGAAGGTCACAATCAACACACAGGGCAGTCATGACATGCAGGAAGATGAAGGCCATAGGAGTCAACCACCATCAAGCTAGGCCAAGGAAAGTTTCAGTCACCAATTTAAAAAAAAACATAATTTTACCTTTCCATTAAATAAGCAGATCCAAACATAAGTCCTAATACATTCTACCATACAAAAATGAAGAGAGCGTACCGTTGCCTGATCACCCGCTCTGAATGACGTCCCACGCGCTCCGTGCAGATGTCGTTCGTTGACCGTCGAGACTTCACCGGTACCTCCCAGCCAATGCTACGGGTACTCTTCTTCTCCCTTAGCCCCCCGAGCCACAAAGGGGCCACACACACTATCCAGATATTTCGTCTAGCTCCCAGCTCACCTCGCAAGGCCGAGCTACCACTCCTCCCCGAGCTGGGTATCTCAACTCCCACAAGTAAATCAGTCAAGTAGATATTTCTGCAACGTAACATTACGCAAACAGAAGATGATCCTTCATCCTTATCCTTCCTTCATTATATAGAGTTTCGAACTTCCTTTCTTTCCTAAAATCTCATTTAATTAAAGTTTTAAAAATAAATTCCTAAAAATTCTTCTCTGTACAAGTGTCCCCCATCCCCTACATTCCTCCATTATTTCATTTCTTTAATTAATTAATTATCTTATTTCCCTCACCCACCTAAAGTTACTCCTAGAATCACTCCTAGGTGTCCCCAAATTCCCTTACAGGTTTTAAAGGCTTTCCCTATTATTAAATTGCTAATTCAGTTTAAATTAGAAAGCTCTTAAATGGTATATTCCTTACTAAGTTGACTTTCTGCTTTTTCCCTTAAGTTCCCCCTTTTCCCTTTTATGTTTACCTCTTTTCCTAGTTTCCTAAAATTTTAGATTTTCCCTCTTTCCCCTTTTTAATTAGAACTCAAAAAGGCAGGTGGGGAATTTTAACCCTTTTTCCCTTTTATCATTTAATTAGTATTTTTAAATTATCAAAAGATAAAACAATTAATCCCTACATATATTTTTTTTTGAATAATTTAAATTTCTTACTCCCTTTGTATTACAAGATTTTATGAAGATCATAAATATTATTTAAGTTGTTTTTATTTTAATTATTATTATTTATTTATTTAATTATTATTATTAATTTTTTTAAAGGTAGGCAAAATTTTACCACTAGCATAATTTAGACTTAGACCTTAGATTTTGTACTAGGTGACATTTAATTAGGGAAATTGTTTTAAAATACTTAATACGTTATTCATCCTAAGGCCATCTAGGTTCGTTCCTCTATCATCAACAACGTGATGTGCCCTTCAGGACGCACTAGGTGCTCCAAGGGTGCCACTCGCCTCATCTGTTCCCTTGCGCGACGTGCCCTTCAGGACATCAATAACCCCTGGAGTCAACACTCCGCCAGGTGAACTTGTGGGAGACTAAGGGCCTCTAAGGAATAAGGCCCCCACCTTATTGCGCTCCCCTTAGAATCATCGTGAGCGACTGTCGTAGTCTGCCCTCACGACATCGTGGGTCCTCTCGAACTAGGTAATCATTAACCTACATTTCGAACCACATCGGGAGTGCTAGTAGGCTATGGCAGGGCTGCTATCCACACCTCTCCCTCAACATCTCAGGTAGTCGTGCGTGACCCCTTTACTCTATATGCGAGTCTGGTCGGCAAGCTATCGTTAGCCTACATCATCAACAAATCATGTTAGAACATATCCATATCATATCATCTAATTAGATGCACTAATATCATAGTAAAATAATCAAATCCCAATGGTACACTCCCTGACTCGATCTGGAGTCCAAGGGGTTCCATCGATGCCTCTGCATCCTTGAGGTCCAAAATCCTGCACACTCAGTAAACTGAGTCAATAGCACCTGTCTATGTCAATGCAGTAAAACAACATGTCATCAACCCATAATGCCTCATAATCAAAATCAAAAGTTTTAATAGCATAATAATTCGGATCACTTGTGAGCAAGTGTCCTCAAAGAATAAGTCCGCTCAGTGTGTCAGAGCAGGATGTTACAACGGGCCACACTCTGAACTTCAACATCTGGAGCTTTGTTGGACTCTTGCAGGGAGGAATTTGAAGCAAGACCTGGAGGTTGATGATAAGGAGCTGACGAGATGACTGGGACTGCGTGGGCGCCAAAATGTCAGATCATCGCCCGACTTAGGATAAAAACATTTGATGGGTTTTTTGAGCCCTATTATTTCATTTTTTCTTCACCAGAATACCACTTCCTAGGGAAAACACCCCCCGATAAATAATGTGTCCTAACATTCATTACAACCCTATGATTTCTACAATGAATCTAGCCAAAGTAATTAAACAATTTGGTTTATTCAAATTTGAGGAAGATCTTGATGCTACCCTATGGAATATGTCATATCCTCTTAATCTATCTCTAGCTACAACTCCCTTGCCTAAATTCATATATCATTTACCCAAATTCTATGGAAATGACACAATATAGATAACTTAACACCTCATTCCCTTTTCGAATGCTTGTCATAATATAGGGGCAAATGATAATGATATTTGCATGTGCTTATTTGTTAATTCTTTAGAGGGAAAAGTTGTTGACTTTTTTGAATTGTCTCCAAAACACTGTCTTATTGGTTCAAATCTACATATGGACAACCCAAAACTCCAACAGATAAACTTAAAGATTACAATAATCTTGTTTTCAACAAAAGTGAAACCATCAAATATTTCAATATGTGTTTCACCAAAATAATACAATCAAACCCCGGATTTAATTAGAGCTCACAATTACGCCACCTTAATGCATTATTATAATACCTTACTTGCTCCTTACATAACTAGGCTTGAAGAAAAGAGTGCTAATAATTTAGGACCAACATTGCAAATTTGTTTGGAATATGAAGAGAAATTAACTAGGACATGTTTTCCAAGTGAAGACTATGCTAAGCATAATGACATGTTAGTTTTTTTTATAGTTGGTACATGATATGAGAAATTATATGAGTTCTTTTGAAAGGAAATGGGTGGATTCAAAATCAACCCCCATTGAATCTTCCACACAAGTTGTTTTAATAAATCTGTCAACTAATTCTTTGTTCCATACTCAACCAAAGGATGTTCTTTCGAGGGTTTTGTGTAATTTCTGTGATGATAACCATGAAGAAAGTACCTGTGAAGTCGAGAAGAGAGAAAAAGAGAGAATATTTGGAAAAAAAACTGATACAACCATTGCTTTTTTATATTGGGCTCTTGAAGAGGATGCGAGGATGGTAGATACAAGGAATAAATCATACATAAACAAAGGGAAGGCTGGAAATCCTAAGACTACCTTTTCCCCAAGTTCATCCTCCAAACAAACAAACCTTCAGGTTACTAAGGGTACTCAAAGTCAAGAGGTTTCAACTTCTTTATCTTCTTCTTCCAAATACAACATTCTCAATCATCTAATTACAATCAAAGCATATGCAACTTTATTGGACATGGTTGTTGTCCCTGAACAACAGAAGCATCTAAAAGAATTCATGGAAGATAAAAATTCTACTATAGCTACTGTATTTGAAGAGTCTAATAAAAAAGAATTGTACATAAATAAAGTAGTTGTACATAACCCTAGGAGCTATGTAAAAAATCCTCCATTCTATGTATTAGTAAAAATAGTGGATACAATTTCCCATTGCTGCTTGATTAATGGTGGGTCGGGTCCCAATGTTATGTCAAAAATTATAATGGAAGAGCATGTTGTCTTATAACAATCAACAAAATGTAACAATTGGAGAGATTAAAGATGTAACATTGGGCCTATGTGCGCATCCATAAATTAAAACTACCTGTAACATTCAAGTAATAGATATGAAAGTTAGAAATTATTCTATCATTCTAGGAAGAGAGTGGAAAGCATTGATTGGTGGGTACATTTATCTAGATGGATCTCACATGTCCCTCCCCCAAAATAGAAATAATATCATTGTCCTCAGGGAAAGATGCATCTCGCCATATATTGAAAGTATTCCTCAACCTAACGTAAATTATATTGAGTAGGATCTCAGTGTATATTCTATATTTCTTGAAAAAGATGACGATTCTGTTTTACCCTCTTCAGAACCTAAAGACAGAATGTGGCATATGAACTTTGTTGGTGCATGTTCTAGTGAGGGTAACAGTGCATGTATTATATTGTAGGAAAGATTCATAATTTTTCCTATAGATTAGAATTTGCTTGCATAAATAATATTGTAGAATTCGAGCCTTGATATTAGGAATTGAAAATGGTTTTAATCTTGGCTATTATCATCTAACTATGCTTGGGGATTCTGAATTGATTATAAATCTGGTTAGAAAAAATTATACTCCCTCAAACAAATTACTAAAAATATTTTCACAAGCAGTGTGGTAATTGATATCAATTTTTTTTCCTTTAACATCACTCACACTAGAAGAGAACTAAATTCCATGGATGATAAGCTTTTTGTTTTTTCTACAAACCCTTCAAGGCAATTGTTGTCTCAAAGAACATATTGTACATTCATGTCTTTGTATCGTCCTCATTTCTCAAATAATGTAGAATCTTGGAAATTATTTTCTAATGATGAGAGCATTTGTGCTTTCATACAAAATGAACCTCTTAAGAAAAAGGAAATTATATCTTTAGAAGACGACAAATTTCCTAAAGGAATAACTCCTCTATAGAGTTCATTTTCATTAAGTGACGTTGGTAATAAAAATAACATAGAAGAAGAGGAGTAAAAAAGAAAGATTAGTGATATCGTTTCTTTGAATATTGGGACTCATGATAGTCCAAAGATCTTGAAAATTGGAGCCCAATGTTCAAATCAAGAAAAACAAAAAATCATGGAATTATTCCATGAATTTAAAGAAGTTTTTTCCTGGTCATATGAGGATCTTCATGGTTTTGATCCTAATATCATACAACATGTTATTCCTATCAAGGAAGATGAAAAACCAGTTAGGAAAAAACAAAGACCCATTAACCCTGCCCTAGAGGCAACAATAAGAAAGGAAGTTGAAAAATTAATTAATGCTCATATCATTTTTCCAATTAAATATTCTGAATGGGTGTCAAATCTTGTCCATGTACGAGAAAAGAACGGTGATATCATATTAAGTGTCGATTTTCATGCTTTAAATAGGGAAAGTGTAAAAGACAATTTTCCTCTTCTAAATATGGAATTAATTTTTCAACAAGTGGAAAGATCATGTATGATGTCCCTTCTTGATGGTTTTTCAGGTTACAATCGGATAAGAGTCAAGAGGGAAGATAAGTATAAAACAACATTTACTACATGTTGGGGCACATTTGCATATGAAAGAATGCCTTTTAGCTTAATAAACACAGGTGCCACTTTTCATAGGGCTATTCAAATAGTCTTTGGTGATATTATTGGTAATATTATTAAAATTTATCTTGATGATTTAACAGTTTACTCTAAAAATCGACAAGATTATTTTGATCATCTTATAAAAGCATTTTTACGATGTAGGAAGTTTGGAATGTCATTAAATCCTACAAGGTCAATTTTTGGTGTCACTCAAGGTAAAATTCTCGGTCACATTGTTTCTGATTCAAGAATTAGTATTGATCCTGAGAGGGTTACCACCATTCTAAATCTTCAATCCCCTACTTTTAAAAAAGAAATTCAATTCTTTATGGGAAAAATTAATTTTGTTAGAAGATGTGTTCCTGATTTTTTTTTAATGACCAAACCTATTCATAACATGTTGAAACAAGATTGATCTTTATCATGGAATGAAGATGCTGAAAAGGATTTTGTAGGAATAAAAAAATCAATCAATTATGCACCTGTTTTGGTGAAACCAAACTTTAATTTTTTTTTTATCATCTATACAAATGTTACTAAAGAGGTGATACCTTCTATCCTTCTTCAAAAACATGATCAGAATAATGACCAACCTATAACTTACACGAGTCAAAATCTATCAGATGATGAGTTCAAATATAATTTAATTGAAAAACATACATATGCTCTTGTTAAAGCTATAAAGAAGTTTCATCATTATATCTTAGGCAAGCGCACACAGGTAAACGTCCCTTTCCCGCTGTCAAGTTTTTGCTTTCTCAAAATCATCTTTCAGGGAAATTTGCACATTGGCTTGCCAAAATTCAAGAACACGATTTCACGATAAAAACTTCTGATACAATTAAGGTATGAGATATAGCCTTACATCTGGATCAACATCCTGAACCAAGTGTTATTTTTTAAAATAATGAAGATGTTGTGTCTGCACTTTTTCTAATTGAAACTGAAAAATATTGAGTTAGCAGAATATCCTTGGTACAAGGACATTATCTATTGTTTACAATTTCAAAAACATCCTAATAATATTGAAATTAATCAACTCAAGAGGATTCATTTGGAATCCTCTAAATATCTCATCTTCAGATCTTCTCTTTTTTCAAAAAACTACTAATGAATAGTTGTTACATTGTGTAGACAATACAACAAATTAGAAAATATTAAAACAAATTCATGGATCAACATATTCACGCATTCATATTGATGGTCATTTTGCCACAAAATCCACTGCTTTCAAAATTTTAAGAATTGGATATTACGGGCCTTCTGTTTTTAAATATTCTCAAAAATTTATGTAGGCTTGTAATGAATGTCAAAAAATTGCAGGAAGAGAACATTTTTCTGCAATGCCTTTACAACCAATTCTACCTGATTTTCCTTTCTCAAAGTGGGGATTATATTTCATTGGTCCAATTAATCCTCCTTCATTTGCTGCACATGATTTTATTCTTACAATGACACATTATTTTACCAAGTGGACTAAATTTTTTCCACTAAAAAATGCAGAGGATGAGCAAGTAGTCATTTTCTTGGAATCTAATATTTTTTCTCGTTTTGGTCTTCCATTAGAAATGATTTATGATCATGGACCAACTTTTATTACTTCTAGATTTACCCAATTCCTTAACAAATTTGGGGTGAATCATTCTACTTCATCCACTTATTATCTGCAAGGAAATGTGAAAGCTGAGTCCATAAACCAAAATCCGATTAAGGTTCTAAAAAAGATTATAAATGACGAACCCCACCAATGGCACAAACTTCTTATCTATACACTATGGGAAGATTGGACTACCACTAAAACCAATACTGGTCATACTCCTTTTCAACTTTTATATGGTTAAGAAGTTGTTATGCCTGTCGAATTAGAATTAACTTCCCTTAGACTAGCTCTGTAGGTTGAAGAATTGAATTCTACAAGCATCCCTCAAAGAATAAATGCCTTACTAGATCTTAAAGAACAAAGGAGTCATGCTCTTGAAAATCTAAAAAAGAGACAACAATATGTCAAAAGGTATTTTGATAAGAAAGCTAAATCAACTTCTTTTGAGGCTGATGAAAAGGTACTTCTTTTGGATTCTACTCACGTAGATAGAGGTAAGCATTCCAAATTTGAAAAACTTTATCTAGGTCCTTACAAAGTTGCCTCTGTCATTAGTAATAATTCTTATTTATTGAAAGATTTGGATGGGTGATTATTTTCATACACTACAAATGGTTCACATTTGAAACATTATGTTGAACTTGGTTGATTGTTTGATTAATTTTTCTAATGCTTCATGTATATATTTGATTTTTTCTGTTTGTATATACTTTTCTTCTTTTTCTGTTTGTATATACAATTTTTAGTTTAATGATGTTTTTAGTTTGTTTTTTTGGTTATAAATTTATCAGTCAAGATGGATCCATCAAGCTCCTTGTTTGATCGTATTGATTATAAAATATTGTATTTTCCTGCATTGAAAAAAATATGAACAACATAGACAAATGACTTTCCTAGTAGTTAGCATCACTACTTTTGTAGTAGTTGCTTAACTCTACAATATTTTTTCTAAGACTTGATGATCGTAGCTCTTTCCCATTTTTCTACTTTCCCTTTCTACCCTCCATAAGTATTATTTTTTTGCAAGAGTATATTAGAAAATCATTATGCAAGTGAAATGATCAACGAAATATGATTTTACAGCAAAACCAAAAATTCCAAAGTTCTTTCCAATTAGTAAATTGGATACCTTGTGGATTCGGCAGATGTTGTCTCAAAAACTCACCACTAGTTATATATCTTGAAAATGGTTGCAAGGCATATTAAAGTTCTTATGATAAATATAATTAGTAGGTGATATCTCCTAGAAGAGAATAGAAGTGAATGGTTTACTTTCAATTATTCCTAAGATGACAACAAATGCATAAAAGGAATTCAAAACATAATCTACATTTATGATATGCATGACAATAAATTCCTTTCTCGAACTTGATTATGACGTCTGCTTTAACTTGTTTTCATATGAAAGATTGAGGCTATGCTCATAAAATTTAAAAGTGTTCCTCATATTGCATACACTTATGCTCATACAATGTCATTACATTCTGATCATGTCATTGCGACATTTATGTGTTATAACCATAAGGAAGGAATGGAAAAGGTTTTCTATATTCTCATAAGTTTCATGTAATTCCATGACAAGTATTAGAAGGTATACATTGCAAGTAACAATGAATACATGGTAACAAATACATATTGTATGCCATATGATAAATGGTTATGTCAAGCTTCTTATTACAAAGTTATGTTATGTTGTGTTTTATAAAGCTCAAATATCAAATTCGTATATATATATATATATGAGTTTTCAGTCAATGGTATGAAGTGTTGTTTGGGCTTCCATTTGAGCTTTGGTTATATTATACACTGGGTGCACCAGCCAATATATATCAATAGATTGCATTTGGTTTATGTCATAAACGTGGTTTAATAATGAAAACCCTAGTCATTGAAATTAGCTGTAATTTGATGGTTATGATGATGCGACAATTATGATATGATACACATGGATATGACACATGGCCCTCTTGCATACTTGGCACTCTCTCTTGTATTCGATTGGTGGTTATAACACTCGTTGGAAAGGTAAAATGTGATGTGGCAAGGTTTATGATTTCATACGATTTGGGTTAATGTGAAGCTACCCATGTATTCAATGCACAAGGACGTGAACGTTAACCCACCATCCTGTGTATTCTATCCTCATTTTTGAAGTTTTCATTGTGCTTGGGAGAAGTTAATCTGAACCTAGTAAGAAAGCTCGACCATGATGGTTTGATAACTTTTTACACCCATTTTGGAAAGTATTTAAGAACTTGGTTACATGTATGAAAATACTAGCTCGTTTATCCATCAAATATTTATAAGGCTCTGTTTGGACTAGTTTTGAGTATGTTTTCTTCATATGTCCTCGTATTCTTTTGAATATTATTTGGAATAAATCTCGATGGCATTCATTTATTCAATTTCTATCATTTTCACAACAAGATTATCAATTTGGTTTATTGTGGAAATAACCCATTTGAGTTTATAAGAAAGGGACACCTAGGTTCAAATTGTCTTGGGGTAATTTAGGTTCTCAATAAACATAGTTTGAAAAGTGGCTTTTTGGTTGAATATTTAATTTTTAACAGTTGTTTGTTGTGAGTAACTGAATATATTCTCATGGGTTCGTTGTATATATCTCAGAGGGTGACCACCCATAAATCCAGAGGCTTTACTAATCAATTATTTTTTGATATGCATTGTGCATTTTGCTATCAGTTTTTCAACTCAGGGTTTGAAGTTGCATGCATTTTGTTTTTACCAAACTAGAGGACGAGTTTTGAAATCTGACCTGCTAGTCTCAAAATAAAAGTCTTTTCGCTAAAGTTTTGAATGTGTGGTTGATAAACACATAGTTATGGAGATGAGATCATTTTATATGTTGTTGTTTGATTCCATGCATGTATTTAAGTTTGGTCGAATTTATTGCAAAGTTATATATATTGGGTCTTCTTTTATCAGAACTGGTGTTGGGTTCAAAAATCCAACTTAATAGCCTTATTACAAATTTGTTCTCACCCGAGTTTCGAACCCACAATGATAAGTTTGATAGCATATAGTCTTGATGATGGTGTTGACTTCTGTTTACTAGGTTTCGAATCGGTGTGATATATATATATATATATATATATATATTATGGTTTCCTTTCATACTTAATATGTTTTGAAGAGTAACACACAATTTTGAATTTGAACTATATTGGAGACTTTGCCTATTTGTTGAATGGATTCGATGCCTTGAATTTTAAAAGAGATTGATGTTAGAATGTGTTAGGACCCTACAATGTACCTTTTTGCTCACACTTTTTTCTACCATTACATCATTTTTTAACTCACATTTAAACTCACATTATCACCTTACCCTATCTTTCCAAAGGTATATAACGTCTCTTCTCTTTACTGTATGTTTAATTTGTTTTTGCATATAATTTTACATTATTCTCATACTTAACCATTGATCAGAAATATATAAGTGCTAAAATAGTTCACTGCAGATTATCGTTGCTGTTTAAAGGCCCGTTGTTGAAACAGTCAAAAGCACGCAAACTCGTGGCTGAAACAGTCTGTGGTCTACAATGCTGAAACAACAACTCACACAAGAAGAAGCCGTTACACTTTCCGTGGTCTACGATGCTGAAACAACAACTCACACATGAAGAAGCTGTTACACTCTCTGTGGTCTACGATGATGAAACAAAAACTCACACAGAAGAAGCTGTTACACTCTCTGTGATCTACGATGATGAAACAACAATTCCAAAGCTGTTACACTGACCACAACAGCCGCACCTTGAACCAGAATTAACCATTGCTGCTGTGTGAGACCACGTTGCTGAAACAATTAGAACACAAATCCCGTTGCTGAAACAACCCGCGATTTGCGATGCTGAAACAACATACAACAACAGTAACAAGAAGATAAATAAGGAAGCTGTTACTCCAGCCACAACAACAACACCTCACTCAACACCTTTTCAACTATTGTAATAGCATTCTTTTACGGGAGACCAGGATATCCTACTCTAGTATAGAGATTTGATCTGACTAAGAATAGGATTCAGATGCGCACATGTAATTTTATTGTATCGAGGGGATTCTCCTCTTTAAATAAGTGGAAATCATCATTAGAAAGAATCTTATTTTTGGCTAA
>SNQJ01S0059414.1:0-23698 GCA_010110895.2 Picea sitchensis
TAAGCGCGAGTAGGAGGAATATTTAGTGAGGAAGTTGTAGAGGTCCGCTATGAACATCAAATTTCCCAGCAGCCTAAGGAGGAAAAACTTAAACACATGGTCCTTTTGGATTCAAATTTCAAGGAAGCTAAAAGAAATCATAATAGTACTATAATCAAACATTTATCATAATACAGTTACAAAATTCCATGTGAATCAATCAGACATGAACTCTCTCAGTATCATAGGAAAATAAGATGGAGTAAGAAAGCTGACTTATATTAACCATTATGTCTAAAAAACAAATACATAACCAAAGAACCAGTTGTTCTCAATCAAAATATTACAATAGCAGGGAGCCTATCTCAACCATTCGACCTTAACAAAATATCAAAACTGCCTATACATACTAAAAACTGTTGCAACTACCAGAAGCCTGATTGGGCCCCTACATTCAAAGTTTTCGGTCGGCACCCGCCCTATCAGACTGTGCAAGCCTTTTCATGTCAAATGTGAGACAGACGTAGTTATGCATTTTACAGTAAAATCCATCCAGGAGGGAGCTTCGGGTGGACAGTCTGCCTTCATGGCTATTATTTTCAATGCCTTCCATTTATGGGGTGAGACGAGGTCTCAACTGCCACCCCTATCTTCAATAAATTCCTTCATTGGGATCAGGACGAAGCATGACACCCATGAATGTTTCCAGGAGGTGCCCATGACTTCTTCGAGTCAATCCTGACACCTCGAGGCTTTGCAAATATTCCCCTATGACCAATATGGGCTATGTAGGTGCTAAGATCCTTTATGGACCCTTCCTTCATTGATATGACCACCAACTATGACGAAGCGCTTACCCAAATGGTGCCTCATGATTTCGCGTCTCGGATGCTTTGATGTGAGCCACTCTCAATTCTCCCAATTTTGAAACTCACAAATTGGAGCCTAGTGAGCACCAACTCCTCTCCTTAACCTTCAACAATGTGACCCTAGCTATGAACAAGATCTTATCCAAAAGGTGCATATATGGATTTTTCGTCTCGGGAAGTTGAAAGAATACTCACCTCCCTTCTCTCGATTCCTAATTCTGTGCTTGCCTTAGATCGACGCTCCATGATTCCCTGTGATCCAACGGTCCAGATATCCCCTTTGCGTATCGATATTTCATGTCTCAGGAAGTTGAAAGAATGATCACCTCCCTTCTCCTGATTTTCAATTCTGCGCTTGCCTCAAATCAACGGTCCATGTTTCCTTGTGATCCAAAGGTCCAGATCTCCTATTTGTGTATCAGGATTTCATGTCTCGGTAAGTTGAAAGAATACTCACCTCTCTTCTCTCATTTTTCAATTCTGTGCTTGCCTTAGATTGACGGTCCACGATTCCCCGTGATCCAATGGTCCATATCTCCTCTTTGCGTATTGGGATTTCGCGTCTCAAATATTTGAAAGAATACTCGCCTCCCTTCTCCCGATTTTTTATTCTGCGCTTGCCTCAGATCGATGGTCCATGATTCCTCATGATCCAACGGTCCAGATATCCTCTTTGCGTATTGGGATTTCACCTCTCATGAAGTTGAAATAATACTCACCTCCCTTCTCCTGATTTCTGATTCTGCGCTTGCCTCAAATTGATGGTCCATGATTACCTGTGATCCAATGGTCCAGATCTCCTCTGCTGATAACTGAACTTGCTCACTTGCTTGATTTGAGTCCATATTAGACTGCTCTAAGTGTTGTGATTTGCGCTCATGGTTGTGGGTTGCGGCCCTTGACAACTTTATGCGATAACTTTTTACCAAGGGGTCAAAAACACACCCTTTGATTGAATGTTAAGGGTGTTTGAGTTGTTTAGACCTTAAACATTTTCATTCTTCCTATGGAAATCATGGGTAGAATGCCACATGATTTAAACCATAATTCTTCTTAGGGTAAATCTTAGTTACTGCTTGATTCCTATGAAGTAGGACGCAAATTCATGTGTTAACATATAGGCTCCATGTGGGATAGAGACCTCCCTGTGAGGCTCTAAGAACTCCATTTGTAGCTTCAGTGCCCTTGTGTTGGGTTGTGGAGTCACTTATAAAAAAAAAAAACAAAAGAAAAATGATATTTACAATGACGTGGGAAGCCACTCATGGCTTAATTAAAAAAATTCTTCAAAAACTGCCCATTTACAAGGCTACCAAAAACTTCAGCATCCTCCAAATCCTGTAACTTGTAAGTGTTATTTGAAAAAATTTCATAAATTTTGAAGGGGCCGATCCATAAGGCCTAAAAATTACCATGCTTACCTTTATCTTGTTTAGGTGCATCCCACTTGAGTACTAGATCTCCCAGCTAGAAATCCTTTTTGTTTACCTTCTTGTCAAAGGCCTGCTTGATCTTTTGTTGATGGTCATGTGCTTTTTCCAATAGTTTCTCTCTAGTCTGTTGCACTTATACCAGTTGTTGTATTCTCCTAATCATATCATTTGATTCTCCCTGGTAGTCTTCGAAGAATTTGTCCACAGGTAAAGGAGGATGAGAAGGAAAAATGGCTTCAACTCCATATACAATATGGAAAGGAGAGATGCCAAGAGATCTCTTTATTTTCACTCTGCCAACCCACAAAGAAAATTTAAGCTTCAAATCCCATGCCTTCTTATTGTCCTCTAACAATATTTTGATGAAATTAATAAGGCTCTTGTTAGAGGACCCTTCGATTCCATTCCCTTGGGGGTAGTAAGGAGTAGAGTGAATCAATGTGATTCCAAACTATTCACAAAACTTAATCAGTGGTTCAGCCTCGAAAGATGCAGCATTATCCGTGAAAATTCTATTTTCACAACCAAATCTTTCCATAATATCCTCAAGAGAACTTATGATTAGTTTGTGGGAATCATTTCTTATGGGGATGGCCTCTATCCACTTGGTAAATTTGTCTGTGGCAGTCAAGATCCACCTATGTTGACCACTTGAAGTAGGATGAATTTCCCCAATAAAATCTAGGCCCCACTGCTAAAAGGGCCCTGAAGCTACCATGGGTTTTAGTGGCAGAGACTTGAGATTATACTTTCGAGAGAATTTATGACACTCAACACAAGACATGATCTTTTCACAGACATCAGTAAATAGACTAGGCAAAAAATACCCAGCCCTGAGAATTTTATAGGTTGTGGTTCTCCAGAAGTGATTCCCCCCACATAAACTATCATGAAAATCATATATAATCTTTTGGGCTTGTTGTGGGTCTAGGCATATAAAAAACACTCCTAAAGGATCTTTCCAATATAAGAATTGATCAATCAAACAATATTTAATTGATTTGAGCCTCAAATCTCTTACCTTTCTCTTTTTGATGCCCTTAGGAAGCTGGAACTTCCGTAGAAAAAATATAATGTATTTATACCAAATGTATCCTGCCATTGGAGTGTGAACTAGAGGGTCTTTATCTGACAATTCATCTTGCTTATTCTCTGAACAAATGTTGTTGAAATTGACCCCCGAGGCCTCATAATTAGATTCAACCAGTAACCTATCTAAACCTTGACCTTTAACCAATTTGGTAGGCTTTATTTCAAGATCAAATTCAAGGATATTGGCAATCCACTTGCTCCTTCTTTCGTCTATGTTAGGTTGAGTGAGGATATTCTTCACAGAATCTGAAGGGACATATGAAATGACTTTTGAATGTAGCACATAAAATATGAAAGCTTTGAGAGCTTTAACCAACGCATAGGCCTTCTTTTCCATGATGTCATATTTTATTTCAACATCTCTCAGTGCCCTATTGAAAAAGGAAATGGGTTTCTCTAACCCTTCAACATTATTTTGCAATAAAAAAATTGCTACTGTGTCAGTTGAAGCAAAAGAGAAAATCAGAAACTCCTTGGAGTAGTCAGGATTGATAAGGACAGGTGCTTCAATCAAGGCCTTCTTGATCTGATTGAAAGAATTACGAGCTTCAGAAGTCCACTTAATCTCATTTCCTTTCCTCATCATGGTTGTGATAAATTTTACCAAGTCAAAAAAATTTGAAACAAACCTTCTCAGAAAATTACTTTTCCCCAAGAAAGACTGAACTTCTTTCTTGGATCTAGGGAGTGAAAAAATTTGGATAGCTTCTGCCCTTCTTGAATCAATCCTTACTCCCTCAGCTGACACAATGTGCCCCAATAATTTCGCTTCTTTCATGGAAAATAATGATTTTTTGGATTTAGAGAGAGGCCAAATCTTCTACATTTCAAGAAGAATCTTTCCAGATGATCATAATGTTTTTTATCAGATTGTGAGAACATTGTTATGTCATCCAAATAAATGACTACAAACTTGTCCTCCTCTCCAATAAAATCTATGTCCATGGCTCGCTGAAAGATTTATCCTGCATTCATCAATCCAAAGGGAATATTAGCGTACATGGATGTACCCGAAGGAGTGGTGAAGGTTGTCTTCTCTCCATCTTCAAGAAATATAGAGACTTGATGGTAGCCATAAAATCCATCAATCATAGACATTCTAGATGCCCCTGTCACCCTCTGTAATATGTGTTCCATCTTGGGAAAGGGGTAATTGTCTTTCTTAGAGATTTTGTTCATATTTTGAAAATCCACACAGAGTCTGATTTCTCCATTTTTCTTTCTCACTGGGACCAAGTTGGCCACCCATTCACAATACCTCAAAGGAATGATAATCTAGGCATCCAAAATATTTTTTACTTCTTTCTCCATAATGGGCAAAAACATAAGATTTATTTGTCTCAACTTTTGCCTAAATGGCTTGGACTCTTCCTTCAATGGGATCTTGTCCTCAATGATACTTGTGTCATATGTCCTAAGATCTTCATATGTCCAGGCAAACACATCAGTGAACTCTTTCAACAACTCAACATATTCGACCCTTTTCTCTCTTGACAAGATTCTTGACAACTTGACAAATTTGGGATCTTTCTCTATACCTATATTGTACTCAGTTATATCAGCATCATCAACTGAGCCTTTAAACTTTACTGCCACATCATTCCCATCGAACAACCTTTGTAAAGGAACTAGTCCCTTCATAATGTGTTTTCTAAGTAGCTGAAAAATATGGTGATTAACAATTTTATTTAAAAATACATCAGCATGAGGACTACTTTCATAATCATGATCCTAATCAATATGTAATGCAAATAAATCATAAACAGAATCAAGAAACTTTTTGATCTCATTGTCATCCTCAAACACCTTCCAATGCTTGATATTGTCAGGCACAAAGGGTCTATATTTCACCCCTACATCATACTTGAGTTTAGGTGGCAATGGGACTCTAAAATGGATTGTTGAACCAAGCAAATAATCAGCCATGGTATTATCCTCTCTTGGATTAAATGAAATGTTGAAATCTAGGAAGAAAATGTCAACTACATCCCATACTTCATTTCTGTAAGTATTAACCCTAGGGTGCTTGGCTTGATAAATATTTTTGATCTAGTGAACAATTAGTTTTGCATCCCCAAATATTGATAGCTCTTCAATCTCCATGTCTTTTTCAGCCCTTAAACCCAAAACAAGAGCTTCATACTCTGCCACATTATTTGTAGTTTCAAATTCTATCTTGTAGGACAAAGGTATAGTCTCTTGACAAGGTAAAACAGAGACCACTCTGGCACCAACACCTTCCTTAGAAGAGGCTCCATCAAGGAACATCTTCCAAATAGGGGTAGTTGGAGGAGGGGTTTCACAAGAAGTGATGGAATTTTTTCTAATTTTAAGAGGGTTTTCAGGAGCATCGGTGAGTTGCAATAGGCTGGATCCCAAATGCGTGTCAACAACAAAAATATGATGGTTGGTGGGGTCTTCTTCATCACTAATGATGTAGGCCAACTGAGCTTCCCTGTAAAGTATTCTATGCTCACCCCCAAATATAGGAATGGTGGCATATGTGACGTCCGTCTGTAAAGTTCCCCCAAGTCTTTTTATCTAAGATATTGACAATAGCATGCCAAACTTAGTGGGAACATCAACGACTACAATGTCCATGACCACACTTTTCATTAGAAACTAAAATAAGGTCACAACCAAATCTTTGATGACACCAAGACACTTCACTTTCCTAGAGTCAAAGGAATATATAAGTCATGGTAGGCCTTTGTGATCTCTAATCCAAGTTCATCCATGAATTTTTTGGGCATGTGATTGTGAGATGCCCCTGAGTCTAACAAACAATTATGCAACACTTTATCATGTATGTTCAATGATGTATATAAGGGAGGGGACGAATCATATGTATGTTCTATCAAAGGACCTAAGATGACTTCTCACTTTTCATCTTGGAGATTTACTGAATCAACGGCTTTAGGAAACAACACTTTGGAAAGACACTCTCTAAATTCTTCAATTTTTATCATTTCCAAAAATGGTACAGGGATCTTGATTTTTTGGATCTCATTTCCAAAAATGAAGGAAGGAGATTTCAGAATCTCCTTGACTTCTGGGGTAGGATCCTCAATCAAAACTAGGGTGTTTTGGGCGTCTTTTTTCTTGCTGCGAACTATCATGACCTTGGTAGAATTCTCTATTTTTGAGGGATGATCTAAAGAATTAGTATTTTCCACCTTCTTTTTAGATCTTAGATTATATTTACTAGGATTCTCTTTTTCCTTCTCTCCCTTACTTAATTCATTTATTTGATTATCCATCAAGGACTCCTCATTTATTTGATGGTCAAGTGAAGGGATGGAGGGGTGTCACCCAAGAAATGGATCTTAGGATCATCTTCTTCATCCTCTTCATCATCTTCATCTACAAGGTTGTTTTGTAAAGGGGTTTGGATCCTTTGATCATCCCTTCCTCTATTTCTAGGCTCTCTTGGAAGTATATGAGGAACATTATTAGGTCTCCTAAAGGTACCTATGTTATCATCATTTTGAGTATTTCTATAGGTATTTCTTGATTCAAGTTTTACCTTCTCCATATCAACAGAAATATATTTTACTAATTGTTAAGCTCATCATCTTGAGGTTGGGCAACAGAGGAAGAGGTTGAAGTTTCAAACCTTCCCCTTATTCTGTCCCTGTCATCCTTACTCCGAAGATCATCAACCACCATAATATTGGATTCTAATTCAATGGTTGCATCTTGAATATGAGCCAAGGAGGCAAGTCTCCTTTCTCTTGACAGGAGGCAGAAATCAGGGTCAAAAGAACTAGAATAAGTAACTTTGTAGAGATTTCTATAGGATTAACCTCAGTGGGAATTTTGCTATACATTTTATTAAATCTCTTTGAGAAGTCAGAAACAAATTTCCCTTCCTTTTTCTTCAGTGATCCAAAATTTGTAATATAGTAAAGGAAATATTGTATATCCCTCCAATTCTTTAAGAAGACTTCATCTAGGGCTTCAATCCCATCAATATATCTAGGAGGCAAGGCCCTAAACCACTTCCTAGTCTCACCCTCAAGGCTATGAACAAAAATCCTCATCCATACATATGCATCCATGGTGACATGACTATCTATAAAACTGTAAAAGGTGTCAAGGTGTTCCTCTGCAATTATGTCTCCCTTGCCTGTGAACTTGGGCAACTTCTTAAGGTAGCCATCCACTGGGAGGGCATTCAGAGGCTAAGGAAAAACAAGAGGGGCATACCTAGCAGCTATTATAGCTTCCATCCTAGTTCCAGGGGGATTTGATCTTGCCATTGGAGTGTGAAATGGAGCAGAACCAGGAGGAGATGGAGTTCGGACAGGTGAGACTAGGGTTGTGTTTCTGGGAAGAAAAGGAAAAGGATGAGAATTAGGAGATAAAGATGAGGGGCTAGAGGTAACAGAGGTTTCCCCTTCTATAGCTTCAACAACTCTAATAGGAGGAGGAGTAGGAAAGTATTCTAAGGTCAAATATCTCTCCTTCCACTTCACAACTTTGGGGGAGTAAGGGGTGTCAAATATCTCTCCTTCCAAACCAAGAATAGGAGGGGAGAAATCGACAAGAAAACTCCCAAAATTTAAATTTCTTGAAACTGCAACAGTTTGTATAATAGGAGAATAAAAAACAGTTACTGGAGTTTGTAAAGAGGTATTATGCAAATTATCAAAAAAACTTGGATCAGTAGTGGAAGTAACTTTTTTAGCGGTCTTTCCCTTTCTGATAATTTCCTCTCGGTCAGCTTTAGATGTTGCTAGAGGTAGCAGTGAAGCAGACCTCGTGTGTCTACCTTTAGGAGACATAAATGAAACAGTGGAGTTGAAACAATGGAGTCGCCAGGTGCAAGTTGCAATCTTCAATGGTATTGATATCTGATGCACCTTTAGAATCAGAGCTTCTTTGTCATTCTATCCCCGGGAAAAGTCTTCAATTCGTTCCCCAGCAACGATGCCAGAAATGTTAGCACTAGAATTTACCCTCAGATTTCATAGAATGTAATCCCAGTACCCATCAGTTTTACAGTGAATGTAAATGAGTTTTAGGTGGTCAAATGGAGAAGAATCAATGAAAAATAACTTTCTAACTTAGAAATATGGACTAGCATGCACCAACCATTGAGGTCTTGGATCAACTTGAGTCAGTAGTTGGAGTAAGAGTGAGTAGGAGGAAGATTTAGTGAGAAGGGTGTAGAGGTCCTCTATGAAAATCAGATTTCCTAGCATCCTAAGGAGGAATAACTTAATCACAAGGTCCTCCTGGATTCAAATTTCAAGGAAGATAAAAAAAATCATAACAATACTATAATCAAACATTTATCATAATACAGTTAAAACAATCCATGTGAATCAATCAAACATGAACTCTCTCAGTATCAAAGGCAAATAAGATGGAGTAAGAAACGTGACTTAGATTAACCAATATGTCTAAAAATAAATACATAACCAAAGAACCAGTTGTTCTCAATCAAAATATTACAATAGTAGGGAGACTAGCTCAACCATTCGACCTTAACAAAATATCAAAACT
The DNA here is from genome assembly GCA_010110895.2 of Picea sitchensis. Lineage (NCBI taxonomy): Eukaryota > Viridiplantae > Streptophyta > Pinopsida > Pinales > Pinaceae > Picea > Picea sitchensis. The sequence continues at coordinate 8,885 of SNQJ01S0059414.1, forward strand.
ACCTAGTTATACTAAAAACTGTTGCAACTACCAGGAGTGTTATCGGGCCCATGCATTCAAACTTTCTGGTCGGTGCCCGCTCTGTCAGACTGTGCAGGCCTTCTCATGTCAGATGCGAGATAGGTGCAGTTATGCGTTTTATAGGAAAATCCATCCAAGAGGGAGCTTCGGGTGGAAAGTCTGCCTTCATGGATGCTCTCTACAATTCTTTCCATTTATGGGGTGAGACGAGGTCTCAACTGTCTCCTCTATATTCAATAAATTCCTTCATTGGGATCACGACGAGGCCTGACGCCCATGAATGTTTCCAGGCGGCGCCCACGACGTCTTCGAGTCAATCTTGATGCCTCGAGGCTCTGCAAATCTTCCCCTGTGACCAATACGGGTGCTGTAGGTTCTTAGCTCCTTTGTGGACCCATCCTTCATTGATATGACCTCCGGATGTGACCAAGTGCTTACCCAAAAGGTGCCTCGCAATTTCGCGTCTCGGGTGCTTCGATGTGAGCCACTCTCGATTCTCTTGATTTCCAAACTCATGATATGGATCCTAACGAGCGCTAGCTCCTCTCCTTAACCTTCAACAATGTGACCTCGGCTATGAAAAAGAGCTTATCCAAAAGGTGCGTATCATGATTTTGTGTCTTGGGAAGTTGAAAGAATACTCACCTCCCTTATCCCGATTTCTGATTCTTTGCTTGCCTCAGATCGACGGTCCACGATTCCCCATGATAGAATGGTCCATATCTCCCCTTTTTGTATCGATATTTTTTATCTTGGGAAGTTGAAAGAATACTCACCTCCCTTCTCCTGATTTCTGATTTCTCACTTGTCTCAAATCAACGGTCCATGATTCCCCGTGATCCAATAGTCCAGATCTCCTCTTTGCATATCAGGATTTCACGTCTCAGGAAGTTGAAAGAATACTCACCTCCCTTCTCTCGATTTCCCATTCTACGCTTGCCTCATATCAACGGTACATGATTCCCCTTGATCCAACAGTCCATATCTCCTCTTTGTGTATCAGGATTTTGTGTCTTGAGAATTTGAAAGAATACTCACCTCCCTTCTCCCAATTCTTGATTCTGTGCTTGTCTCAAATTAACAGTCCATGATTCCCTGTGATCCAGCGGTCCAGATCTCCTCTTTTCATATCGGGATTTTGCATCTCAGGAATTTGAAAGAATACTCACCTCCCTTCTCGCGATTTCTGATTCCACGCTTTCCTCAAATCGACGGTCCATGATTCCCCGTGATCCAATGGTCCAGATCTCCTCTGCTGAAAATTGAACTTGCTCACTCTCTTGATTTGAGTCCATATTAGACCACTCTAAGTGTTTCACTTTGTGGTTATGGCTGCAGTCTGTGGCCTTTGACAACTTTATGCGATAAATGTTGACCAAGGGGTCGAAAACACACCCTTTGACTGAATTTTGAGGGCGTTTGAGTTGTTCAGACCTCAAGCATTTTCATTTTTCCTATGGAAATCATGGGAAGAATGCCACATGATTTACACCATAATGCTCATGAGGGTAAACCTTAGTTACTTCTTGAGTCTTATGAAGTAGGCTGGAAATTCATGTGTTAACAGAGGCGAGTGGCACCCTTGGAGCACATAGTGCGTCTTGAAGGGCATGTCATGCAAGGAAAACAGAAAGTGGGGAGTAGCACCCTTGGAGCACCTAGTGCATATTGAAGGGTGTTAGGCTCCAACCTACTAATTTATATTAGAGTACATTTGATTGTCAATCCGATGTTTGTAAGACTTAGAGGCACATCCAAAATATATGGATTTAGAGATAACTTAGTTTCTTTTTAAGGATATAAACCAAACCTATTCTAAGAGATGAATATGGAGGAGATGCTAATATTCTATTCAGAAGTATTATTCATAGATCTTATGACATTAATCAGCAAATGTTTCTTAAAGAGCATTTGATCAACAGTAAACATTCAAAGAGATATTCAAAAACTAGCTCAGAGGCTTATCAATGCTAGAAAGACAAAACTCTTATTCAAGAGATACATTCATTGTTTTCTTTCATTCATTAGCAATCATCATCAATTCTCATTAAATCTAAAGTACTGAAAGCATAAATAACTTAAAAAGCATTCATGATCATCCTAATGCTTGAAAGCAAACTACACATTGAATTCTTATTCAAGAAATCATTCACAACACGAGTAAGGATTTGAAACATTAAGCATATTATTTAACTATTGAATTAATATAACTACAAGAAAGATATAAATAAAACTCATCTACAACAAGACTTGATCTAAAACATATATCAAAGATTACTTGAAAAGAACCTAAAGGAAGAGTGTACTAGTTTGGCAAAGGGGGCCCTCCAATGCTTCACTTGTACACTTGAGTCGTCTTGGATAAGAAGGAACTTCCAAAAACATTCATATAATCATAGAAATCATCAATAACAAAACACAAAACTAATCTCAAGATTACAAATTCAAAGTTTTCTTCATTCACATAAGGGGTTGTCATACTAGTTTATGTCTTGGAGTATTTATACAAGAGTTTTAAAACTAATAATGCTAAGAAACATCCTAAAGATCATGATCAGATCCATAAAATATGTTAGAAAGGTCGAATATCCCCTTCAGATCCATAAAATATGAACAAATCCAAAGAAAATCTAAAATTGTCCATGATTTTATGCTAAAATAGGGTATTTTCTGCTGAAGTGGCCCTGTTTGACCAGCGTTGATCGGACACTTGGAAAGCTCAGATCTCGAAGCTGATAGGTAATCACCCACCCTTGTACATCAAGGATCATGACCCAAGTCTCAAATTTTTCCCAGCTATCCTGCAGGTACAGGAACCTAGGAGCAATTACGGGATTTAATCAAATCCTGTAATTTCTGATAATTTTTTAATTTTAACGCCAAAAATTTGAAAATTCAATTCTTAAGCTAAGGAATGATAAATGTACCTTGCATAAGCTATTTTATGGAAAATATGAAATAATGTGAAGGAAAAATGGATGGTTTTGGAGGTGAAAGTATAGTTTATGGAGTGAAAGGAAGCATAAAAATGTACTCAACAAAGGGCACACCACGTTTTTAACTAGTAAGTGAATAAACCTAGATGGCCTTAGAACGAATGATGTGTCTAGTAAGATTTAAAAACAATTTTTCCCTAATAAAAATGTCCCCCAGCCTAGTGAAATTAAAAATCTAGGTCTAAGTGGCACTTGTGGTAAAAAGTAATAATCATAATTGAACATGAGGCGAGAAGGGGGTAAGAAATTCAATTAATTTATTAAAATCAAATTACTTTGGGGGATTAAAATTTTAAAAGGGAAATGAATGTTTTTTTTTCATATGCTAATTAAATTTAATTAATTAAAAATAAAAAGGGGTAAAAGGTGGTTTTTCTACACTTGCTAATTTGAGTTTTAGATAAAAAGGGAAAATAGGGAAAACTAAAAGAAATAGGAAACTAAGTGAAAAATGGGAAACATAAAGAAAAAGGGAAACGTAAGGAAAAAACTGAATGACTAACTTAGTAAGGAATCTTGCCTTTAAGAACTTTCTAATTATGAACTCAACTAGGAATTTAGTAAAGGGGTAAGCCATTTAAAATGTGTAAGGGAATATGGAGACACCAAGGAGCATTTTTAGGAATGTTTTTTTGTGGGTGAGGGAAATAGGAATAATTAAATAATTAATGAAATTAATTTCTGGTGCAACTAGGGGGATGGATGACAAGTGTACGGGGGAGGTTTTATGCTGATTAAAATAATGAAAAAGATATGAAATGAGAATTTAGGAAAGAAATCACTTAAAACCTCTATAAAAATGATGGAGGTGGAGGACTATGGATCGAAACTTTATACGTAACGTTACACTCCAGAATTTTTGTCTTAACTGACTTATCTTGTGGGAGTTGGGATACCCAGCTCTGGTAACGAGTGGTAGCTCGACCTTGCGAGGCGAGATGGGTGGTAGTTGTTCTTTGTTTTAGTGTGCATGACCCCTTTGTGGATCAGGGGGCTTAGGGGGAGGAAGAGTACCCCTAGCGTTGGCTGGCAGGTACCGGTGAAGTCACATCGATTGGCAAGTAGGAGCTGGACGAAGTGCGCGTGGGACAATGACTCAGAGTTGTCACCTTGGGATACAGTACACATCCATTTATTTGAATGGTAGAATAATATTGTTCTTGCTCTTTCATTACTGTACTTTTATTGTGTAAAGAAATTTGTTTTACTCATTGTTTTTAATCGAGAACTTAAAGTCATCATAGCTTTACGATCGCTACATTTGAATTGATTCCTTGGAAACCCAATCCCTGATTGCTAGGACTGTTCTATTTTGTTTTATTGATTATTATGAATATATTGTGGCTTATATTCCATCCTTATCCCTAGATCATTAGTCCATCCCTGAGCAGTCAGCCAAGAGCCGAATCGAGGGTTGTCACTTCAATGTTTATAGACCTATAGATTCTAATTCCCTACTTTTCTATGCATGGATGATGAGAGAAGGATAATTTGCCCAACTATCTACCCCTTACTTATCTTTGCAATATTTTTTTCTTCTCCTACAATTAATCTCACTCCTTGCATTTTTTAGAATGGCATGCTTGAATTTGATTGATTCATTGTAGAATGATTTTTCTTTGCATCTTTTGTTGATTATCATTGTGATTTGTCTCGGCGATTTTGCTAGACAGAGATCTCGTTTAGAAAAGTTTTTAATTCCACTTTTAAAATGAAATTTTACTCTGCAACCTTGCTGGGTAGCGACCCTTTTTTTTTTAGCATTCAATTTCACCCTTAAAATTGTATTTACACAACCGTCAACCACTATTTCTTTGGCACTTTGCAGAGATTTTACAATGCATTTTTTTTTACTTGGCTCTTTACCTAGCAGTGTCCAACGGATTTAATTCACCTCATATTTAAACTGATTCCTCTCTGCATTTCAGTGATGGATACTCAACTTCCCTCTAGAAATGAACTGAGTTTGCCTTTAAAGTTTATTACTGGCAGCCATTTATGGGGAGCAATTTTATAGTGGAGAAAATTTATGTTATGAGCGATTTATGTGTTGAGCGATTTTCATAATTGTTGGACAACTTGATATAGCATTAAACCCAATGAGTCCATCCTTTACCATAGCTATAACTTCCTCTGTGTTTTGAATGCATTTTTTTACTCTGCGTTTTGTGTGACTGCGATTTACCCTTTTTTCTTTATAAGTCAGCAATTCCCTTTCTCTTGAATGCATTTTACCCTTGTAAACTTAGCGATTACCATTCACTTGAATGTGAATTACCATTGTATAGTTAGAAATTACCTTTTCTATTGACTCCAATTTGTCGTTACATTAGACAACGTGTAATGTACGTCAAATTTGCCATAAATTGTTTTTTTCCTAAGGGACATTAATCTCCAACTTCATTTAATAAATCCGTAGTTCAGAGGAAGACATCTTTATTCTTGTCATAAATCTTTGTGAGGCATTGTATGTACCACGTGAAAACATTACTACACCAATTTAACTTACTTTGAGCAGAAACCTTATATGGATAAATCTACATAGTTCTATCATCCCCCTTCATTCTCAAACTACTCCCATATATATATATATATATATATAGTATGTTAGACTTAGGATTTATAGTCCCTCTCTCTCCATTAACTGAGAGTTCATATCCTTGCACGCAAGACTATTTATTTGACCTTGGAGAAAAAAATCATACACCATATATAAGGTAACAGATTATGGAGAGTCGGGACTATGGAATATAAAAGGTTTTATATAATATGCTTGGCATCATTTGGGCATGATCCAAATCATTAAAGAGGGGCTGGTTGCCTTATGAGTAACTCAAATTCCCTTATGAGTAGTCGTGGTTAGTGTCCTACTAGTCCCCATTTAGAAAGTTTGGAGTGCGATTTTCCTAATCCTTGTTTAACTTGATCTTAACTAAACATTGTCTCAACGAATTCTCAATTGAATGGTGGTTTAACTATAATGAACAGTTGGTATGGGCATATTCCAACTAACCCTATTGTGAAAGGGACTAATAATAACCAGCGATTTCCTTGATGATGTGGAAAGAATGGTCTATTTTTAGAGGGAGTTAAGACTCTGCATATACCATTAAATGAAATTCCTGTGTGTGCGAGTTACAATGTCCTCACCTAGATTTTCATCCAATCTAGAAACGCCAACTATTCTCTTTTCACATGGCTCGACTTCCCTTCATACTCTCAACATTTACATCGTGTATTTAAGGCTCCTCAAAGGGTTTAATTTGTTTACTGTTTCATTGTGGAGTCCTTCAAAAAGCTCCGGGTATTATTTTCTCAGGTGAAGGTTGCCGATATGGGAAACAATATCCGATGGACTGATATCGTCATTTTCTCTCCCTGGTAAGCACACATTATCCCTATCTTCTAGTTGTCAAAAGAGGCTCATCTCAATTGAATGGTGGTTTAACTATAATGAACAGTTGGTATGGGCATATTCCAACTAGCCATTTTGTGAAGGGACTGATAATAACTTCGCGATTTCCTTGATGAGGAAAGGATTGTCTAATGTCAGGAGGAGTTAAGACTCTGCATATACCATTAAATGAAATTCCTGTGTGTGCGAGTTACAATGTCCTCACCTAGATTTTCATCCAATCTAGAAACTCCAACTATGCTCTTATCACATGGCTCGACTTCCCTTCATACTCTCAACATTTACATCGTGTAGTTAAGGCTCCTCAAAGGGTTTAATGTGTTTACTGTTTCATTGTGGAGTCCTTTGAAAAGATCTGCGTATTATTTTCTCAGGTGAAGGTTGCCGATATGGGGAAACAATATCCGATGGACTGATATCGTCATTTTCTCTCCCTGGTAAGCACACATTATCCCTATCTTCTAGTTGTCAAAAGAGGCTCAGTTCTTTGTTACAGTGGGAGAAACCTCATAATAAAAATCTTATTTATTCTTACTTGAGTCTCCCATTATAGTTACTCTGTGTAACTTTAGTGATTTAAATCCTTCTTTCTAGATGAGTAGAAACTTACTATGGATTTAATCTCTGACTTCCTAAGAGGTCTCGACATCCCATCCCCTTTTTCTGACTTAGAGAAATTACACCTGCAGAATTTTATTGGTAAAATAAATCCTAGGGTTTCATATTTCCTATCATCATTATTCCTTACGGTCTCTCTGTAGATGTAAGTCAAGGCTTGCTGTTAAATCTTTCTTGAGGTTACGCATGGTTTTAGACTTGAGATAAATGTTTCCTCACTATGTATAGCATAAATCATTGTATGTACTTTATTCCGCTTTATAAAGGACGAATCCATCCTTTGGAAATCATTGCTAAAATCTGTCTAGTTCAGTTAAAGGAAAGTGATTTCTGTGTTTTCGGTCAATCCTCCAAACCAAAATACTCACAGAATACCATGCTTGAATTTGTGGAACTTCTTGTGTTTCTTATATTTTATTCTGTCATTATCGTAGTCTGTGTGTAAAATACTTCGTTTGAAATTTAACAAAAGATTAACTCTACATCTATCGTTGTCTTTTAAAGGCCCTTTACATTATCGATAATTGATTTAGTAGTGGTTCAACTCCATCCCTTTCTTATAGCTTTTATCCTACACTGTTCCCTCGGCCTACGTGCATGGCATGCTTTATATGATTTATATGTTAACTGTTAGCATAGTTGATTAATTCATTTCATATATATTTGATTTCATGATTGGTATCAACACTAATGATGGGCCCCTTTGGCTGCGAGGGTACCCGTTAGGTGGACCTTGATCCCTTCCACCCCTTACGGGCTCGTGGGTGACATCCTTAAACATGCACAAAGGAGGGTCGGCCTGCCCTATGGGCCTGAGTTACGTATTACTCTAGATTGAACTGTTTCTGACTATTTTCATTCTGTTGAAATTTTTCATTCAACTTATTACTTTAGTGAATACTAATGTAAACTTGCAACTTCCTTGTAGGGTTTCGACCGTGTACAATTCTGGGTGCCGGCTCTCATCAAAAGTGCTAAAGGTATTCAAATTCCCTTCATACACTCTTCTGGAATTCAAGCATTGAAGGACACAACTTCAATTTAAATTCATCGATTTTCGGTATAGTTTTGTTCGATTTCTTGTAGTGGCTGGAAAGAGAAGAATTCTCAATTGTACTCTTGATTTTATTTCTAGTATAGTTTCTATATGTAATAATTTTTAAAAAATATTAACCTACAAGACTTTTCCCTGTCTATTTGAAAGAATGTAATGGCTATTGGATGATTTTATTCGAGTCTTCTCGCCATTCTGGTCTCATCCTATACTTGAAATTTATTTTCTGTGACTGTCATCTTAATTTACATATTCAATATCAAATGTTTGTGTAGTCCGAACTTGCTGTTACGCACTATATGGAAAAAGGAAATTGTATATTTCTGAAGGTCCACATTTTGTAAATCGAATCTGTATACAAACATATTCATATCATATGTATTATGCTACATGAGCCTTCCATATTGTTTTTCTTCACTTTGATATTTTGATGAATAGTGTGACTCTATATCTTCCTCACTGTAGGATATAAAAGTGTATTTTCTTCCTTAATTTTGATTTTCGATTTAGCATGGATATGATTGAAAGTCCGATTTACTTAATAGGTTTTCTGTATATTCCTTCACCTACAAGTCTATAAGCATGTGACCATATGTACATGGCTACATTATTTAATTTCATTTACACTATATAGATAAATAAATCTTGGGTTGAAAAACAATTTATTGAGAGGTTTCAGATTCTCTATTCAGTATTTCATTTATATAGTTGTAGTTACATGTTTGTTGGAAAATTTTATTACTGATATAATATAGGAATGGATCTATATATATATGTATTTTCTATTGTAGACATTCAATCTTAGTTCCTTCTATAATGTCTGCACAGATCACCAATTGTATCTCTCTCTCTCTCTATATATATATATATATATATCGTGGAATAAATAACATTGTCGTATTAGATCTCATTCAATTCTATGTGAGAATGGAAGTCTCGAATAAGTCTTATGACCCTGAAGTTTTACTTACAGGAATATACAAACACATGTATATGAACTTGATTTCGGTCCCATTTACACATAGATAGTTCTGCATAATGAGTTTCAACATACTGGGAAATTATCCTACAGTTTTACCACCGTATAATAGTAATTTAGCCTACAAAATGAACATTTCCAGAATTTAGTCATACATACCCTTTCAACGAACATATCAAATAAAAGGAAATTTATAACATTCGTTCATTATTTAAACCATCAGAAAAGAATCACTCATAATTAAAAAAAATTGAGGCATTCAGTCATTTGTTCTAAGCTTCACACAATCGAACATATTTCATCCATGGTAATATTTCAATTCAGAATGAATAGATGCATTACATCGTTTATTTAATCATTCAAACATAGAAGGAATAGGTTAACATATATGAACTAGTTTGCTAGAAGACAAAGGGAACAACCATGTTCCTCCCAACCTTAGAACAAGGCAACCAAATCACTTGTCATGTTCGCCCCCTAGCCTGACCATGAATCCATGAGGGCTAACTTGGAAATCCTCCTCAAAAAACGCCTTTTAGTTTCTAAAGTATTCTTCTTGCCTCACACTCAGTAAGTAGTGTTCATAACAGCAAGAAAACAATAAATTTTTCCCCAGCATACTAGGCAGCGTTCTGCCTCCTCACATATGTTATATATCCAACAACAAAAGTGCCTAGGTATTTTTCCCTCTTGGGAATTTTCACATCTTTCCAAATCCTTGATTTTCAGGGGCTTCCCATGGCCAAATTATGGATTTTCCACTTGTAACAATCAGCCTTGTGGTAGTTCCAACATGTTCCCCACTCATGAAGTCATGGTCATCTGATTTCAACATGGCTCTTCCATTTGTCCTCCTGCAATAATTATAAAATATTTTGTTTCATAAAAGTGTCAAAGTCAAGGAGTTATTTGGGTCAAATCAGATCTCTTCCCAACAGTCATAATCATTAATTACAATTAACCAAATTCGAAATTCGGAATTGCCATAAATGGAAAAAAAATTCCAATTTCAAATTTACCAAAAACAAAATAATTTTCCTAAGAATTTTCCAATTAAAAAATAATTTATTTTTGGGGATGTTATATCCTTTCCCCCTTCAATAAAACATTGTCCTCAGTGTTCGTTCCTTTCCTAAAACATGATTGGATGATATTTCTGCAAATCTCCCTCCTACTCCCAAGTGGTCTCCTCAGGGCTAAAGTTCTTCCATTGCACCTTTACCTGAGCGACGACTCTGTTCCGAAGTGTTATTTCTCTCTAGTCCAGAATGCAAAGTGGTTTCTCCTAGAACTCTCCTTCTGGTTCCACCTGCACCAAGTTCCAATTGATCATATGAGTAGGGTCATGAACATAATTCTTTAACAAAGAAACATGAAATAAATTATGAATTTTTAGATTGGCTGGAAGAGAAAGTTGGTATGCTACGGGTCTAATTCGAGCTAGTATCTTGAAGGGCCCACAAAACATGGGTATCAAATTGGCACAATTCCCTAGATTTAGTGATCTCTTCTGGGCTTTGAATTTTAAGTAAACATGGTCTCCCACTTGAAACTCCAAGTGTTTTCTTTTCTGGTCTGCATAACTTTTATATCTATCCCATGCCTCCTTTAAGTTTTGTTGTACCTTTCTTACCATACACTCCATTTATTGGAGCATCTCTGGTCCAACCATGAGTCTGTCAACCGGGTTATCCCAGTTAATTGGACTCATACACTTTTTGTCATACAGTACCTCAAAGGGGCTCAATTTACCTGAAGTTTGGTACCCATTGTTATATGCAAATTCTACCAAGTGCAGGTAGTATTCCCACTTGCTTGGTTTTGTTCTCACGTACATGCGGAGCATATATTCTATGATTTGGTTTGTCCGTTCAATTTCTCCATAGGTTTGTGGATGATAACTCATGCTGGAATTAAAATTAGTATTTATCCATGCAAACAATTCTTTCCAAAAAGAAGATGTAAATTTTACGTCTCTATCTAAAATCACCTATAATGTACCTCAAATTTGACATAAAAAAAATAAAAAATCGATGGTACATAAATCTCCAAATATTCATTTAATAGAATCGTAGAAAAATATAATTAAAGTTTACTCTGATTATAGATTGATAATCTACCTGTAATATGAGGAAAATCCTATACCATACTAACTTCACACTTTGTATGAGAGGCTCCCAAAAGATTCTGGCACCTTTTCAACACATATATTTTTACACACACACACACACACACACACACACACACACACACACACACATATATATTAATACATATACATATATCCACCTATATAATGATGTACATTAGGATTTCAGTCCTAATTTCCTTTTTAATATCAGGCTCTTCAGGTTTCTGCGCAAGTTTATACCATTGAATTGTAATAAGAGAACTCCTACCAAACTGTATGTACATTGAGAGTTATATCCTTAGCATAACACATAGCATATAATGGGTTAGTGATATCATTGACGATGTTTGAGTCGCTTAAATGGATTTTCTTTAAGGATCCGTCGTGGTTAAAATAATTTTAGTCATCCAACTTAAAGGTTTTAAACAAGTCCAATCCCACACAAATTCCCTGTATAACTAACTCGTAACTAAGTCTCATCTCACCGATGGAGATAACGGAAGGGTAAACTAACTGAAAGAAAATGTTAGTGAATGTATAGTTTTAACTGGACAACCACAAAGTGACTGTCATTAAATTCACTTCTTTGTTGGTAAGGGAAGGAGATGTACCTGTCTAAAGGAGTTAAAGCTCTATCCCTGTGATTAATAGGGGTCCTATATGTGCGAGCCCTGATGTCTCTTGCACCTGACCCTCCCCAATTCTATTATGCCAACTCTATCTTAGAAAATGACTCATACTTTCATAGTTTATTATGAGTAATACTCGCTTCTCCTTAGGGTTAGGCGGTTCCTCCCTTGCCATTGTGACTCTGAAGAGAATGGTTATGCATTTTGCTTCCTCAGCAAGGAAGGAATGTCTTGGAGGTCAATTCTTGGTGAAGCCGAAAAAATCCATCGTCTTCCTGTTAAGCTTCCAAGAGGGCTCTCGTATCTCTATTTTTATTTTGAAAACAGAGTTCGAGGATTCGTTCTGATGAAAAACATTACATCCTGTAATTCTTATTTTGATTTTATTGACCTTTTCTCCCCAACGATAATGTTTGATGTCTTTCAGGATTCTTCATGTTCGGTGAGGACTTCGGTTACTTGGTTATTGATGTCTCGGGCCTTCCAAAAATATGGCACCCTATCTCCCTAATCCAAACTAGGTTCATTTCCTATGTATTTCCCTTTTGGTACAGTCTGCAGTTTAGGGTTTTTCATTGTATCCTTGTGTCGCTACTCTTTACATCTGTAACTTATTGATGCAATTCATGGTTTGATGTTTGCATTCTCATGAGGTTATATATGGGTTTGACCCTGTGGTTAGTAGTCGTGTTGAAAGTATATTAGAATAGTTCATAGAAATTAATTCCTACGACATGTAAGGGTTTGTATTGGAGTTAAGTTTGTCCCTTAACATCTTTGTCCTTAGCTTTGATTGGTATACCCTATTTGAAGTCTGGTAGTGTGTTAGCGAGGGGTTTATCTCTCATTGAGTTAGAGTATCCTCCATAAGTAATCTATTGACTCTGTGTATAGCATTTCCCTTATGCCCTTCAAACTGTTTGCAAGAGGGGTTTTATTATGAAGGTGTAGTTTAAAACTTGCACTGTTATTATTTTGTTTTCAAAAATAGTTGATAAAATTATATATATATATATATATGATTATTTGTATTAATGATGGGACCCTGTTTTCTATGAGGGTACCCATCAAGAGTTCCAAGGACCATCTTCCCCTCAGCCAGAGTCATTTATACAACTGGGTTGTGGTAGCAGGTGGTCTCCGGGACTTTGGGTCCTAAGTTAAGTGCTACCAGACACAACTGTTGTTATCAATTTATCCTTCAATTTAAGCTTAAAGTCTTACTCCATGTATTTACTAATGTTTTATGGTGATAATTACTTGCAGCGATTATGACCACCCAAGGTGCAGGTGTTGGCCCCTACCCATTGTGCAAAAAGGTACTCAAGTTCCATGTAGTGACTCTCAAACTAGCTCCTTAATTCCAAAGTATGGAGGCCATGGTTCTCTTCACAAATTTCTGTTGATAATAAGTAAAGTTTTCTTTGCTCTGATTTCCTATATCGGTCATCTGAGGGTTAAACCCTAGTTTCTAGTTGATGTTCCACTATTGGGAGAGGATGCAGTAATGCATGATGTAGGGAATTAAAGTTTTTTAAAGAACTTGCCCTGGAAGAATTTTGTATTATCAACTTTCAAGGGTTCCATCATTGAATCCTTTTTCTTATACAATCGTAAATGTAATTACCAGAGTTAGCGAAACTGAATCCAAGTTTATTATTCGATAAATTCTTCAATTTGTTTGTACTTATTATTAAAGGAAACATAACAGTTTAAATACTTTCAGAAATATATTTCCAGAGTTCTGTTTGTTACTTCTACAATTTAATGTACTTAGAAAAATTTATTTGAAGGCTACAGGAACCATGGTTTCTTGATTTTTCTTTGTCTCTATGAATAATCTCTCGACGATGCAGTTTCACCCTTTGAATTTATCCGAATGTGATTATCTAAGAAAGAGGGTTTCATATTTTCTAGATTATTGAGTTTTGTCGGCCCTTTTCCTTCTAACAATTTCGTTTTCCAGAATAGGATTGGGTTTCATCCAATTAAATTCCCATTTGATTTCTGGAAACTGTTAAGTGTAAAGCATTTAATTGTGGTATTAAAATCTCACATCTGTTTGCTCGAAATCAGAGAAATACTACAGACATGTAAATTTAATTTTGTGCCTTTCTTTCAGAATGACCCTCAGCGAAGTCGAGTTGGAGTATCCTACCTCTGTATAAATAATAGATACAGGTTTAATGCATATATATGATATTGTGTCATTCCATTTGCATCATGCATCGATATTATGACAGTACTAAACCATTGTTTATCCTTCTATAGTAAGATACATGTATACATAACCCTTAATTCTTGTGTTAGAAATTAATTCATGGAATTCTATCATCCAAGATTAGATTTAGGTTGACTTTTATTCCTGAGTTAGGGTCATTCCAATGTGCTTCGCAGTTCAGTTTCTACTCGAGCTTTTCATATCAAGGCAGTTCAAAAATAAACAAAAGAGGGATCGAAGTGTAACACTAAACCGGGGAAATTTTTCCTACGTTTGCTTATACCCATTCGAGCCTGTTAGCTTTCAGCTATCAATATTACAACATTTATACTATTTCTATTCCTTCAATCATTTACATCCAAGCGACTGTTGATTATAAATAAATGCATTAGAAATAATTTATCCAGGATATATACATCCATATTAAAAATGACCACCATTCAATATAAGAGATAAATAACCAGTTAAGGGTTGAAGAACATATTTGAACCAGTTCATGGAAAGACAAAGGGAACAACCACGTTCCTCCCAACTGTAGAAAGGAGCAGCCAAATCACTTGCCCAGTTCACCCCCTAGCCTGACCATGAGTCCATGAAGGCTAACTCAGAAACTCTTCCTCAGAAATTTCTTTCAGTTTCAGCAGAAATTTCTTGCCTCACACTCAATCAATGGTGTTCATAACAACAAGAAATTCAATAGTCTCTTTTCCACAGCATACTAAGCAACATCCTGCCTCCTCACATATGATA
>SNQJ01S0059414.1:31639-44905 GCA_010110895.2 Picea sitchensis
TCAGTATCAACAGAATGCCCAAACTTTTCTTTTCATAAAAAAAATGTTCACATAATAAACTTTATATCTCACCAATAATAAAGTTTATACCTCACAAATGTCCACTTAATAAACTTTATACCTCACGAATGATAAAGTTTATACCTCACAAAAAATGATTTTTTTCTTTCTTGATCGACGCTCCTTGGATTATTGAAAGGGAGTGCTAGCACTCCTTCACTATGGATGGGGGAATGCTATTCTGAACTAGCAGTGCTCCTTGAGTGTGGATGGGGGAGCGCTACCTCTCTGTGATACATTAACTAGGTGTGCGACCTTCACAAAAATTTCAATTTCATAAGTGTGAGAGCGTCGGCGCGCCTCTAACACTGCCTAGGGAGTGTCGATGACTTTATACTCAATTTTCAATCTTGCACCATGGATCTAGTCCTCATGGATCTCCAATGCAACTCTGATACCAATTGTTAGAATTGCAAATGCAGAAAACACAATTCACATATGATAACTAATAATCACATAGATAAGAAACACATAGATTTCATGTGGCTCACCCAAACGTTGGGATACGTCCACCAAGCATATGTATCGATTGTCTTCTTATTCAAATCATGGATATTACAACGGACTTGCAAGTTCTTTCATATCCTCTCACTCTATCTCTCTTTGCCTCTATGGGCTTACATGAATTTATATACATTTACATAAGAAAATGATTATTAAATGCACTCCTATCCATATTCTAACTTGGTCTATTTCAGTTACAACCAACGCAGAATAATAGGATCCAAATCCATCCTTTGAGGAATTCGTTGTCACCAAATCCCAACAAGGGTGTGGGCGGGGGGATATTATGTTTTCTCTAATATCCCCCCGCCCACACCCTCATCATGTTTTCTCTATTATTTCCCCCACCCCCACGGTGGGGAAATGATATAGAAAACATGAAGGTGGGGGAAATAATAGAGAAAACATTATAATTTTTTCTCTATTATTTCCCCCACCATTATGTTTTCTCTATTATTGCCCCCACTCTCACCCTCCGGTTTATGTTTTCTCTATTATTGCCACCACCCCCACCCTTAGGTGTAATAATGTTTTCTCTATTATTTCCCCCAGCAACACGCTCATCTGTGAGTGGGGGAAATAATAGAGAAAACATTTTGGTGGGGTGGGGGCAATAATATAGAAAACATAATAATTTTTTCTATATTATTACCCCCACCCCCACCAAAATGTTTTCTCTATTATTTCCCTCACTCCCACCCTCATATTATGTTTTCTCTAAAACCCCCAACACCCTCACCCTCATATGAGAATAGGCATGGGAATATACTCATTTGTTTTAAGTAAAAATAAAATTTAAAATTAAAATTGTAAATATCACTAGTGTATAATATATATTGATTTTATTTTCTTCCAAATTAAAATTTAACAAGTTTAAAATAAAAAAACTTTGTACATAAAGTTAATATAATATTGTATAAACATTATAAAAATAAACTTTATAAATAAGATTAAAGTTATATAAACATTATATTAAATTTTCTTACTTTTAAATAAATCATGCAACTCTTACAAAACATTTAACAAAACCTTACAACTTAATTGAAACTTTTCTTTATTTACCTCTTCTAATTTAAACATTGAATATGGAAAAAATAGATAATTTGGATATTAAATATTGAAAATGTCTTAAATTGTTTTTAAGGAATAAATGTTATATAATAAAATATTAATTAATCTATATAATACTCCAACATAAATTTCATTTTATAGTTTACTACACATGGATTTTGAATATTTCATCCAAATTTACACTTATATCGAGGGGTTTATGATGAGTTGTTAGGAATTATTCCAAATATAATTGGCTTTTTAATCATATTTATTTATAAAATCAATTTCCAAAATTTTGTTATTAGAAAAATATAATAATAATATATGAAATCTTATTTTTTAAATATATTAAAAAACATGAACATTTTTCTTCATTGGATTATAGAATATTGTCATTATAAGTAAAACATTAGGTATCTAAAGGCCTTCAAAATGATAGTTAATATGTCGTTCAAGAACCCTAACACCTTTTCATGATCATAGGGTACCCAACTTGTTAATACTCAAGAACCCTCGCCCCTTTTCATGCTTCTAGGGTACCAACTTGTTAATATGTCATTCAACTTGTTTTGATGATCTTGGAGTACCGACTTGAAAGGTACCTAATGCAATAATCTTCTTTATGGGTCACCTATATCGTCCCTCAAACCTTTCCATGATCCCAGGGTACAAACTTGAAAGATACTTAGTGCAATAATATTCTTTATATCGTCCCCACAGGATGGTAGAAATACAGAATGATGGTAAAGTTCGACAATGGTCATTGCAATGTAACTTCCCCGAAACATCCACTTTTAATTTTGAGATGGTAAAGTGCGACAATGGTCATTGTAATGTAACTTCCCCGAAATATCCACTTTTAATTTTGAGATGGTAAAGTGCGACAATGGTCATTGCAATGTAACTTCCTCGAAATATTCCTTTAGTTTTGATTTAAGTTAATTTAATATTCATAATCACGTGCCACTAGCTTCATCATGAAGTACAAATATCACTTTATATACAAATGAGGGTGATGGTTAAATCGATTTAAGTTAATTTATTTTTAATACTCATGTGTCACTACTTCATGATTGAACTTGAATTTAATTAAAGTTAAATTGATATAATATTCAGTAGCTAAATCGGACTTTATGGGAATTGCGTGCGTCATGAAACGAAACGAAATTTCTAATATCTTTCAATTACGACCTAGAAGGCCTCCACGTTACTTATTTAATGAATGAATGGCAACAGGAAGCTTGGCAATCAACTCAGAGGGCAAAGCATCTTTGCTTGAACCTCGAGTGAGAGCCCGGTGTCATCTCCGATTCCTGCGCAGTCCCTACCAAATGGCCGACAAAGGATTTAGCTGCAATGCCCGATACAGCATAGATCGTCCATGGCGGAAAAAATTAAAGCAAAAAAATTCGCTTAGCGAGCAGCGTGAAGTGGTTTTGAGAACCGAATTAGCTTGAAGTTTTCGTCAGTAATGGCCAGTATTTATTCAATAAATTTCGGCATATAAGCAGTTTGGGCCGGTTTCATGTCATGGTGAAGGCATTGAATAAGATCGGGCAGTATTATTATTAATGTAGAGACAAATGGGAGGTAAGAGATCAATGGGGTTCAATGTCGATGTAATATCTATTTCTACAACTGATAGCGTTAGATATCGCAGGGGCCTGAGACTGTATCACTTTATCATTGATTAAACCTACATTTGGTAAATGTATTGGCACATATCTCAGAGTCTACAGCCTCTACTTTGCTATAGAAATCGATAATATAATGTGTAATTATGCTTTTCTTTGAATGTTTCGCTTTGCGATTCCATTAAGCCTTCAAGCACACATGTATACCTTAATGATAATTAACACATGCATATCTTAATGATAATGATAATGAGTGTTCAAAACGGTAGGATTTTGAGTGTTAAAATATTATTAATACAGTAGGAAGAGAGGACTAAGATTTTCTGCAAAACCGTAGGATTTTGAATGTTCAAAATATTGTTAGTCGTATAAAAAGGATGATTAAGATTTGCTACAAAACCCTAGTCGTTTGGAAGGAAGGAGGGTTAAGATTTGCTGCAAAAACCCTAGGATTTTGAGTGTTCAAAATATTGTTAGTCGTATACAAAGAAGGGATATGAAGATTTGCTGCCAAACCGTACGGTCTTAATCGTGCACAACGGAGGGAGGACTAAGCTTTGCGGCAGAACCCTAAGATTTTGAGCGTTACTGCTTCGGCTCGCTGATTAGGAGGTTTCAATAAGCAGAAAACGAACCGATTAGTATAGAAATTTCTCGGAAAGACAGGTCGCCTGGATCTTCTTTGAATAGTCAAGGGAGATCAGTCCCTGCTTTTGCTAGGAAAGGCTCGGATCATTTGGATCGTGTTCTTTTGAGAGCAATGTAGCAAATGAAGAGAGGTTCCATCTGCCGTCTGTCCAATGGTCAGACAGGAGCCGATTTTAAGATGAGCCGTTTAAGATTGCAGTTGTAGGAACCGAATCTAATTGTTGCATTTCAAATCTGAGAGCCAAATCGAAGCGTTGCATTTCACAGTTAATGTTGTCGTTTTGCCAATGAAAGAGTGCACAGCTCAATAACGAAAGATCCGAACTCAATAAGATCACTGTGCATATCCAGATGAATATTGCTGCCAGCGAGATCAGTAAATGTCATGGTATTAGTCTTCTGTTTCTATTGTGTTTGAATTCTAGTTCATTCAATAAACTTATTTGTAATGTGTTTTAAATTGATAAAAGTAAAAGGTGGATTGCTGGATCTGCATATCCTTCCTTCGTTGAGTCTCTTTACTTCTGATCGGAACATAATGTAAAGTGAATCATTGCCCAATTTCGGGATTTCAGCATAGATTGAATGTTTGAAATAATAGGTGATGTTAAATAGGTATAACCGCCGTTTCAATAAAATCGACATGGTAGGTAAACATTGCCAATGATAACTTCGATTATAGCATTTCGTAGATCTGATCAGAACGCCGAGGTTGGATCTGTTTGTAAGGGAGATGCACTATATTCCGTAATGTCCCGATCAAGTCGCGATCAAGGGGTCATGCTACACCAACATAAATTGATCAACCAAAGGAAGGGTGGGAGTGAAGAGCTTGTTGTTGTTTCCACATTACTTCAAACAATAGAGTCGTTTTCTTGATAGTCCCGTCAAAGTAAAGGGTATCCTTTTAAGTTTTTGAAGTTAAAATGGATTGATGTGGACTGTTCCTTATTTTTATAAAAAAGTTTAAAGTTTTTACAATATTTTTAAAAATACTATATTATGTAGAATTTTTTATTATTAAAATAATTTTTAAATTTTAATGAAGCAATTTTATGAATGAATAAAACAATTTAAAAGGAAAATTCTGTGAAAATGGCCACACTACTGTGGTTTTGAATGCAAACTATCAAAATTATGTGAAAATGGTCACAGTACATGTGGCTTTGAATGCAAACGGCCTGGCTTTCAGTGCCAGGAAGGCAAACGATCAAAATTATGTGAAAATGGTCACAGTACCTGTGGCTTTGAATGCAAACGGAGTGGCTTTCAGTACGACCTCACAATCGCGGTGGCCAACATACAGCCTGTTAAGCAGCAGGCGGTGGTCAATATACAGTCTGTTAAGCAGCAGGCAGCATTCAATGCTGTAGCTGGTAGATTACAATTCATCAGATCTGAATTGTTTTCACATTCCACAACCTAAAATCCACTCAGCATAGCAAGCTGAATAGACCCACAATGGGAATATCATAAAACTGCCCGGCCGAAGATGACATCGATAACACCCGCGACAGTGGAAAGCAATCCCCTACTCTACCTTCCCCACGAAAACTCAGACCAGAACCCCAAGATCAAATTCTCTGTCAACAAGCAATCTCCTACTCTACCTTCCCCACGAAAACGCAGATCAGAACCCCAACATCAAATTCTCTGTCAACGCCACTGCCATAATTTCCGTTCTATCCGTCTCCTCACTAGTACACTGTTCCAATTCGATTATCCTCATTGAACCGGGAAACCTCAACTTGATTCAGCTTATTCTCATTGAACTGCCAAACCTCAGTTTATTAGTTGAGCTTTTAATTTAGAAGGGTGGAAAATGGATTCTATAAGTTTATATCAATCACTTTTATAAAATAATTATTGCTAGTTAATTAACTATGAATAAAAGAAAATAAATATATTAATATATAATTATTGTTTTATATTAATGTAATGATGTATATAAATTAATAGTCTATTAATGTATTACATTAATACAATATATAAAAATAATGTATAAATTAAAATGTTAATTTACATTAATGTAATGTGTAAAATAAAGTATTAATTGATTGATAGATTAATAATGTAATATATTTATGAATTAATACATTGATATATTATTAATTACTACATTGTTAAATTAAACATAAAGTAATAAAGTAATACATTAAATGCTTTAACAAATACATTATTAAACTATTAATACATTAATACAATATTAATACACTAATAAAGTAATACATTAAAAAAGTAGTACTACATTAATCTTAATTTATTTAGTAATATATTATTACATTATTGTAATGTATAAATTAAAGTACTAATAAATGAACCTATAATGTGGTATATTGAACTATTATTACATTAATAATGTATTAATACATTGATTATATATTGAGTGATTGATTAATCCATTATTAATATAAATCAATATTATTGACACATTAATAATGTAATGATATATTAATGTAATTTATAAACTAAATTACTAATTTAAATTAGCGTATAAAGTAGCGTATTAAATAATTGATACATTAATAATATAATGTATTAATTAATTTATACATTAATACATTGCTAAAATATTAATACACTAATAAAGTAATATATTAATAAAGTAGTAATAAATTGATTTTAATATGTTTTAAAACATCATTAAATTATTAATACATTAAAAATACATTATTACATTATTGTAATGTATAAATTAAAGTATTAATGCATTATGCATAATGTAACATATTAAAGTATTAATAAATAAATAATGTAATTTATTAATTAATCAATACATTAATACATTTTTAACTAATACATTGTTGAAGTATGAATACTCTAATAAAATAATATATTATAATGCATTATTAAACTAATAGAACATTAATAAATACATTATTAAATTATTAATACATTAATACATTTATTGAAAATGATTGTGGTTAAATAGGGTTGACCATAATCATGATTTCTTATGGTCATGACTATGAATGAAATTAATACATTAAATTATTAATAAAGTGATCGTAATACATTAATAATAATTTAGTAAAGTAGTAATGTCTTTCCTTTTAATACATTAATAAAGTATTAATGCATTATTAAAGTATTGATACATTAATAATATAATATTACATTAATGTAAAAATTAAATTCTTAATATATTAATGTATAATGTAATATATTAAATTATTCATACACTAATAATACACTATAACAATAATAATACATTAATAAATGCATTTTAAAAGTATTAATACTTTAATAAATAAATTATTAAAGTAGTAATGCATTAATACCTTAATTGACAATCATTGTGGTTGACCATGACCATGGTTTATAGTGGTTGACCACAACCATGGTTAACTTTGGTAGATATTGGTTGACTTTGGAAAGGAAAGGTTACTTATGGTTGACTTTGTTCGACACATTGTGACATCACGTTTTGTTCGTCACGTTGTGACATCGCATTTTCTTCGTTAGATGACATCATAAGGTTATGTTCATAAAATTACGATGAAGTGTTTTTGTTTCTCACATTATGGTGTTGGAACAGGTTTGTCAGAGTTTGTTAGTGGGTTATGTTCGTCCCATTGCGACATTGAGCAATGTTCGTCACATTGCGACGTCGAGAAATGTTCATCTCATTGCAATATGAGTCTATGTTTATCACATTAGCACACTCGGTTTTGTACATCACATTCCGATAATGGGTTTTGTTCATCCCATTGCAATGTTTGGAAATGCCTATCACAATGCAACTTCAGGATATGTGCACCACATTGCAACATGAAGATATATTCGTCGCATTGAGAGGATAGGGTTATGCTCGTCACATTGCTACAACAAGGCTTTGATGGTCAGATTGTGACGTCTGTAAATGTTCGTCACATTGCAATGTTTATATATGTTCATTACCTTGCGACAATACGTTTTTTGGTAGATTGCAACGTTACTATGATTCACACATTGCAACATTTGGAAATATTTATCACATTGTGACTTACGTATATTTTTATCACATTGCAACACCCAGATATGTTTGTCACATTCTGATGTTACTATGTTTGGTCGATCACAATGTTACTATGTTCAATAGATTGCGATGTTTGGAAATGTTTGTCACATTGCGTCGTCGACATATGTGCATCACATTACAATGTGAAGAAATGTTCATCATATTGTGATGATAGGGAGATCAACGACACATTGCGACGTGTGTTTATGTTCATCACGTTGCGATGAAATGCCTATGTTTGTCACATTGTGAAATTAGTATGTTTGGTAGATTGAAAAATTACTATGTTTGTCACATTGTGACGTTAATATGTTAATCACATTGAAAAGTTATATGTTTGTCCCTTATTGTGACATTACTACATTTGGTAGATTGCAACATTACTATGTTTGATACATTGTGACATTAGGAAATGTTTATCACATTGCGACGTTGAGTTATGTGTGTCACATTGAAACGTGAAGAAATGTTTTTCACGTTACGACGAGAGGGTGATGTGTGACACATTGCAACATCTATTTATGTTCATCTCAATTTGATATTGTGATCCACATTGTGACAACATATCTATGATCATCACATTGTGACGCCAATTTATGTTCATCAGATTGCCAGATTACTATGTTCAGTAGATTGGGACACATTGCAAGGTTAAACTCCACATTATAACGACATGCCTACATTAGTCATATCGTAACGCCAATTTTTTTCATCATATTGTCACGTTACTATGTTTAGTAGATTGCAACATAACTATGTTCGTTAGATTCCAACGTTACTTTGTTCGTTAATGTGCGATATTACTATGTTTGACACAATGGAACATTACTATGTTCGTCATGTTGTAACGTCCGATTTTGTTGAACATATTACAACGTCAGGGACATGTTCATCAAATAACAAGGTTGGTTTGTGTTCGACACATTAGGAAAAATAAGTTTTAGCAAAGTTTAAAAAAAAAATCTAACTAAGTGTTTCTTTTGTGAAAAAGATAGGAAGTTTTAACTCATATAATAATAATGTTTTTTTCTTAAATGAAATATTAATTATATAATAGCGTTTTCTTGATATACGACTCTCTTCTTCATACAATTTTTTTTTTCTTGATATTATGTATTAATATCTTTTGTAATTAAATAATAAATGTAATGTCTTTTTTTCCCAATATAATAGATGTAATCAAATAATTGTATAATATATTTTTCTTGATATAATAATTATGTTCTTTTCTTAAATCAAATATTCATAATTAATATTGATATTGTCTTTTTCTTAATATAATGTAATAATATATTAATAATGCATTTTTCTTGTATAATAAATGTAATCAAATAATGAATATAATGAAGAAGGGTTTTTGTTTCTCACATTATGATGAAGAGTTATTGTTTCTCCATTATGGTGTTGGAATAGTTTTGTCACAGTTTGAAAGAAGGTTATGTTTGTGACATTGCGATGTCGAGAAATGTTTGTCTCATTGCAATATTGTTTTATGGTTGTCACATTGGCACACTAAGTTGTGTACATCACATTGCGACAATGTGTTGTGTTTGTCCCATTCCAACGTTTGGAAAATCCTATCATAATATGATGTCATGACATCTGCACGACATTGCAACGTGAAGATATATTCTTCACATTCTGATGATATACTTATGTTTGTCGCATTGCGATGTCCATTTATGTTTGTCACATTGTTATAAAAATTCTATGTTCTTCACATTACAACGTCCGTAAATGTTTATCACATTGTGACGCCCCTATATGTTCATAACATTGTGATGTTACTATGTTTGGTAGATTTTAACGTTACTATGATCAACACATTGCGACGTTTGGAAATGTTTCTCATATTGTGACTTTTGTATATGTTCGTCACATTGCGATGCCCATATATATTTGTGACAATGTGACATTACTATGTTTGGTCAATTCTTGATCCAGGTGGATATTGGTGGCCACCCACCTATTCCACTTGGACCCCTACCATTGCTTCTTTCAGTTTTTCAGTTTCTGCACAGTTTACTATTTTTAGTAGTTTTTCGGGTCCTAAACTTTCAGAGCCGTTTTGAGGCCTTAAATGGTTTTTTTGGGAAAACAGGAAGCAACATGGATCATATATTATGTTTCTCACCCAAAAGTTGTATTCCTCGGATAGATATTTCTAACGAGGTATGGAACGCGTCAAACGGAGATTATATGCCAAACTTACGTCCCCGAGAAGTTGATGCACCAACTTACCCAAACGGGGCCCATAGTCTTGCATTTCATCTTCAAGGGTTAGGTCTTTGGATGTTTAGGGTTTTCAATTGTTTCTCAATAATAATAGGCCTTCGAGCCTCATTGTAACATAGTTCAGAGACCAGTAGCCGCCACATCTCTTCTCAGAGATAAGCTACCAATGCCCTAGCTAGTTTATTTCCATTATATCTGTAAGCATATTTCAGTCATTTGTTATTAATGAAATGAAGTCTTATTTCCACTGCATCTCTGAGTTTATGTGTATTTCTGTATTTCAATGTGTTCCTACATAAATCTGGATTAGTGGTATCAGAGCGTTCTACTCATTCTCGATTCTTCTTTGCATGTCCCCAACGTGGTCGGGGTATAAGGAGTTAGGGTTCAATCTGGTTGAACCTTTACAAGATCAGCCTCGCAAACCCCGACAACCGCCTATGGGGGAAGAAAAGAAAGATGAAGGAGCAGGAGAACCTATCAAAATGTTGCTCAAGGAGGCCCTCAAGAAACAAAGGAATGCAATGATGGACAACTTTGCCCAGATTCTTCAACGGATTCCCACTGGCGGCGCATCGACATCCAACAGCCACTCTGGAGGCGCCACTCCTTTTATGGTACAAGTAAACTTTGACATTCCCATATTTGAGGACCAAATAGATGTAGATGACATAGATAGATGGTTGAGTCTGTTAGAAGGATATTTCTTGGTTCATGACTTTTTCGACTGAGAAAAGATTATTTTTTCACTCCTCAAAGCCACCCCCCATGTCAAGAATTGGTGGGAAACCTACTCAGAGCAACAGGATGAGGGAGAAACCTATCTGTTCTTGGTCGTACCCACTTGGAATTCTTTTCGAGATGCCATCAAGGAACAATATTATCCTGTGGGGAGCTACGAGGAAAAATACATACAATGGACTACGCTGCGGCAACAAAGGGACCAACATGTGCATGAGATGACGAATCTATTTCATACCCTACACACAAAGTTGGGTATCAAAGATTCAGAGAAACATTTGGTGTTAAAGTACTGCAGTTGTCTGCGTAGATATATTCAGGAGGAAATGGAGTTCCTCGACATCTCCTCGCTTGGTGTGGCATACCGATATGCTTCCAAGATTAAGCAGAGGTTCAAACAGAAGAAGCGAGACTTTGGGTCTACAAATCAGAAGCAGGGGAAAGGTACCCCCAAACCGCAGAACAAAGGACCAAGCCAAGGCGGAGAAGCCCAGGACAACCCGCCAAAGACACAAGCAAAGAACAATACCACGAAGCCAAAAAAGGACATGAGGAAGTGGTGTGAGTTCCATAAGAGCTCCACTCACAACACAAATGAGTGTCAAGCCAAGCAGTCACTGGTAGCCGAGTTGAAGGCTTCTGAATTAGATGCATGCTCTGAATCTGAATCAGAAGATGACAAGGGGAATGACAGGGGGAAGCAGATTATCGATGTGGAGCCCAATGCCATCGTTTCCACCACAAAGATCTAGAAGGAGGAACTAGAAGATCTAGAGGAGGTAGAGTGTCTCTTCCATTCCAAGATGTGGGTAAAGAGTTCCCTGTTGCAGTTCATTGTCAACAGCAGGAGCCAGAAGAACCTCATCTCAGTAGAGGTCATGAAGCGACCAGGCTTTCCGACCACAACACACCCACAACCATACACAATCGGGTGGTTGCACTAAGGACGGGACCTCCACGTCAGTCAACAATGTCACCTTCTCTACAACATCAAGCCCTTCACGGATGAGATATTATGTGACATTGCTCCTCTTGATGTTTTTGATGTATTATTAGGCCAACCATACTTGTGGAAGAGACATGTTGTGTATGAGTCTAGGCCTCATGTTGTTATTATCACTTTGGGCAATAAGTTGTACAGGATACCAGAGATAGCACCACGTACCACCATCTGTTTGGTTACTGCAAAACAATGTAGTAAGCTCATTTCCAAAACCAGGAAATTTGTTTTCCTGATGATCCACCCTCAGGAAAAGAGGAAGACTGTGGCCATGACCTCCAGAGAGGGCCCCGCTGTACGAAAACAATAGATGGATAAGGTCATGGAGGAGTACGAGGACATCTTCACCTCCCCCACAAGGGTGCCTCTACACTACCAGGTCAAGCACCCCATCGATCTGACCCTAGGTGCGTCGCTTCCCAATGGACCCATCTATCGGAGCTCTATTATGGAGAATGACGAAATCAAGAGGCAGATTCAGGAGCTATTATAGAAAGGTCACATCCGGTAGAGTTCCTCGCCCTGTGGGAGCCCGATCATGTTGGTGCAGAAGAAGGATGGGACTTGGAGACTTTTCATTGACTATCGGGCACTGAACAAGATCATTGTACGGAATAGGTACTTGATCCCACTAATTGATGACCTTCTGGACCAACTCAAGGGGGTGAATTATTTCAGCAAGATCGACTTGAGGTCTGGGTATCACCAGGTACCAATCGAACCCTCTGATGTGTGGAATACTTCATTCAAATCCAAGGAGGGCCTTTTCGAATGGTTGGTCATGCCTTTTGGGTTGATGAATGCTCCTGCAACCTTCACGAGGCTAATGGATGACATCCTGCAGCCATTCACCAACTCATTTGTAGTGGTGTACTTGGATGACATTCTGATCTTTAGCCATACTTGGAAAGAGAACCTCCACCACATCCGACAGGTCCTGCAAACACTGCGGCAACACAAGTTGTGTGCCAAATTGGAGAAATTCACTTTTGGCATGACCCAGGTTTAGTATCTGGGATACATTATTGATGAGCGGGGGGTGCATGTGGATCCAGCAAAGATCCAAGTCATTCAGGATTGGTTAGCCCCATCCACCCTAACAGAGCTCCACATCTTTTTAGGTCTTGCCAATTTCTATCGCAGGTTTGTGTTGGGATTCTCTCATATCACTTGGCCCTTGAATCAAGTCACCAAGGGAGGAACTAAAGCAAAATTATTTTGGTATGAATCTCAACAGAAGGCGTTCGGGGAGTTGAAGCATCACCCTTGCTTTGCACCAGTGCTCACATTACCAGACTTGCAACAACCATTTGAGATCGAGACAGATGCCTCTGAATATGCTATTGGGCCAGTCCTTACTCAACATGGGCATCCAGTGGCATATCACAGTG
>SNQJ01S0059414.1:51367-64013 GCA_010110895.2 Picea sitchensis
AATTGAGAATCAAATGCAGAACATCGCAAGCCTCCTTAAGCCTCAAGAACAACACATAGGCCTCTAGAACGTGCAAAAATTGATGCATGAATTAAAATGAAGGAAAAATAAATGCCAGTGAATTGAGAATCAAATGTAGAACATTGCAAGCCTTCTTACACCTCAAGAACAAGGCATGGCCTCTAGAACGCACAGAAGTGGATGCATGTTGTTGAAGCTGGAAGAAAAATAGTTGATTTGCAAATAAAATCGAAAATATATCTAAATATTAAAATCTTAAAATATTGTAAGTTGCAAATAAAACTTTAAATATAAACCCTAACCCTATATCTAGGATAATGTGCCATTATTCCTACAAGGTGAGATTATAACCTACATGAGGTAAATAAATATTTTGGATTGCAACATACCTCCATGAGGTTAATGAGGAAAAACATTAGCCATGAAAAGAGATTGAGTATGACAAAAATGGATTCAAATGGTCTCCATAGAAATGGAACCCAATGAAAGGAATAACACAGAGTCAGAAGGGAAATGTGGGAAACACAATTAAAAATACACATGCTCTCCATTGATCCATAATTCACCCCCTAGTAACCTATTCTTGACAGTAAGAGAAATGTGTGTCGCACAATTAAAAACCAACTACCCTCCTTGTGGTAAGGAGAGAGAGCGAGGATGCTCTCCCTGGTAACATATGGTTTAAGATTACATTAAAGCTCCACCTAGTGACATATATTTTAAGAGTACACTAAAATTGAAATGTAGGGTTGCATTTCAAACACAGTCCAAACGTGGCATCAATCACCATGTTATGGTTTACATTCAAATAATCACACGTGCCAAGTTATTTCAAAATGTAAAAAGTTAATTAAGATGTAAATGTTAAAACTTGAGTAATCTTGGTTGTATTTGTATACGTATACTTTGTGGCAATTAAAACCCTGGCTTAGTAATTTCTTAATCCTAAAAAGTAAATGTGAAAAATTAAATAGGTTGAACGGATGCATTTAAAAATGTGAAAAATTGAGGTGTGGTCACCTTCCAATTCCTTGGTTCCCCCCAGTTCCATTGGACCTTTAAAATAAACCCTGACGTACTCAGAGAAAATGCCAAGATGGTCTATCACTACAATTCCTTGGTTTCCCCATCTCCATTGGACCTCTAAAGCAAAAACTAAAGCACTGAGTGAAAACACCAGGATGGTCGATGAATCTCAGAAATAGATGTCATCTTGAAGAGTCCCAAATCCATAAAGAGGAAAAAAAACACATATGAATGTGAGGCCAGAGACGAATGACTCATGATGCTCATTAACTGCTAATATTCATGATTGCAAGTGCAAAAGG
This sequence comes from Picea sitchensis, assembly GCA_010110895.2. NCBI lineage: Eukaryota > Viridiplantae > Streptophyta > Pinopsida > Pinales > Pinaceae > Picea > Picea sitchensis. The sequence continues at coordinate 52,717 of SNQJ01S0059414.1, forward strand.
ACTAATTCATAGTGTATGGGATCCTCTCACACGTACCCAAGAACGAGTGGAGAGGTGACTTAAAATGACAATTTGGTAGCTCATGGCCACTTGGAGTGACCAATGCTTGTCAGTTAATGCTACTAAGAGACATCATGGAATTTTCTATCCTCTATTGATACTAACAACCCCCATTTTGTCCTTCCCTACTAAGAGACATCATGGAATTTGGTAGAATGTGGACCCCCATTTTGTCCTTCCCTGCTAAGAGACATCATGGAATTTGGTAGAACATGGAACCTGCATTGATACTAATGACCCCCATCTTGTCCTGGGTGGCAAGGTTAGCTTGTGTATCCGCCACCTATTTATTGACTCTGCACATGTGAATGGGAAATCATTGAATTTGGTAGAACATGGAACCTCCATACCCACATTTTGTCCTTGGTGGCAAGGTTAGCTTGTGTATCTGCCACCTAGTTATTGATTCTGCAAGGTTAGCTTGTGTATCCACCACCTAGTTATTGATTATGCACATGTGAAGGGGTTTATCTTATTAGAAGTCTTGGATTTATTTTGTATTTTTGTATAATATGGGCCTGATTCGGGTATCTAGGAATCTATGGGGACTTTCCCCAAACGCAAGTTACTTATAGTGTTTCGGAGTCACCAAGGATTTTGAGGCTACATATGTCATGAGATTTGGCTAGTCTTAGCACTTGAAAAGGGGCCTAAGCCTATGTCTGGTTGTTGGTGGCATGTCCTAATCTCCAAGAATAAATGAGCTCAATATTTCCTCTAGAGCCATAAATTATGGAAGTCCCCATGCCACCTATGATCTTTGTTTATATTATTAATGGTGACTATTATGTGAATTACATGCCACCTCCGATCTTTGTTTATATTATTAATGGTTATTGTTATGTGATTTACTTTTAGCATGCAATATATAAATGAAAGATAGTGGTATGTAAATTCTTTTAATTAGTAAACACCTCATTTTTACTAGAGAAAGTGTAACACCTTATTTTAACTTTAGAAACTAAGTTACATTATGATCTATTTCATATTTTTGTTTTCTCATTATCTATGTAACTCTCTTAGAATAACGAACTATTATAAGGACATGTGGATCTACCTATATACAAGACGTTATTGCTTATATTATTAATGATGACTATTATGTGATTTAATTTTAACATGCAAAATTTAAATTAAAAATTGTGGTACGTCCATACTAGTTTAGATTATCTTTTGTAATTAATAAATATGCACCATGCACTTGATAAATAAACTGATATTTTTCATCAATGAGTAACATGACAATCACATATAGGTACTTATATGGTTGTGCGTAAATTTGTGTTTTGTTAAATTAACCTACATGTTGAATAGGATAAGTGATAGTTAACAAAGTGTGATACTAAAATTATGGATATCATGGACATCGAAGGAGAAATGTTATTCTATGAAGCATTATTTTGTTATTTAATTATTTCTTTAATGCACTGCTATGATATTTTGGCAAATGAAAATTTTGGAGAAAACATTGTTACCAAAACTAGTTATTAAATGAAAAAACTCTAAGAACAATAACAGTGACATAGTATGGTTAATGATAGGGTGTTGACCCCAGTTCTATGAGGGGTGGAACTATTTCCCATTTTTTATCCTATAAAACCTAGAGTCGTGGGAGGGCCATGTGAAGCAAATCTCTCCTAGATGTGTGATGACAACTATTAGTTTCTCTTAGAGAAAAATTGGTCGAAATATTTGGCACTTACACTTAGGGGTTTTATTTGGGGTTGGGTCAATGTAGTTGATTCTCCAACATAATATAGTAGAGGAAAGAATAATATGTGGAAGATATAAGTAGGTTAGGGAGGACGAGTGAGTTGGAGTACGTTGTTGGTAATTAGGAATGAAAACTTAGTTCCTTACATGGTTTCCTTTTGTGTTTTAACGACTTTCGTAATTCATTTATGATTATCTTGGTGTAATGTTCAATTTATATTAGATTATGAATGAGTTAGTAAGATTTTTAGAAGTTCTGTTTCATGGGGTCTTTACTTAGTGAACCTATGACATGCCATGTACGTTCTTGAAAAATTAAAGAATACCCTTATTTTCATTAGACACTAATAAATACCTCCCAAAATCCTTTTTCTAAACCCCTATCCTATTACATCTTTATAATGAATGAACTCTTATTTTCACTAGACATCCATTTTTATACTTCTCAATACGTATAGAATTCATGGTATCATGTACCTTTTACCTAATACCTAAAAATATTGAATTTATTTTTCGCAATCTAAAACCTCATTTTTTGAATGGACGTGATAGGATATTGGTTAAAATGTGAAGCCCCCATGTTGTGTTTAAAGGGAATAATGTATTTCAGTTTGAATGAGAGAACGTAGGAAATATACATTATATATTATTATATTTCACTAATGAATTATTATAATTATGTTAGTAAAGATAATTGAATTTGTTGTAATGCATACTTGGTTGTGAACATACACAAATTATGCATTAGAGACGATGATTATTTATGATTGGTAAATGAAAAAATTATGTATACACTAACTATTCATACATATGTTGTAGATGTATGTTAGTACAACTATATGATATATTAGTTTCTAAACTAGGTTATTGAATACTTAATTAATGGTTGAACAATTATGGAAATTATATTGCATAGGTAGACATATAGTTAGCATTAAATATCCTCTTGACTTGATTCATTGGTTGGTATGGTGTATTAAATGAGTATGGTGGTTACCATGAATTTTAGAGAAAATATTTAAGTTTTATTTATAACGTTGGATGAGAAAGAGGGATCACAAATTTAATTGAATTGATTTATGGAATATGTGTAATGACTTATTTTATTTTAATTTTTTTTTTTTGAAATATATAGAATTGTTTGATGTCCACTAATCACAATGGTTGACAAGATCTTCGGAAGAAGAATGAAATTGGGATAAGGTAGTGGAACTCTCGGGGCGATAAGGGAAGTTGAACTAGGAGGAGATAGGGGATTTTTGTTTTGTAAGAGTAGGAGAACCATTGAAAGCACTAAAACTATCAAAACTATAGGATCAAAGCTATGGGGAACTAATTGTAGAGTTGTTGAGACACTCATGGTGGGTTAGTTTTCGTTCTTGGATATTTGGGTATGAAAGGATACGAAACCCAAGGTTTCCTATAGTTAGGGAGATGGAAAGGATTCTATATCTATTTGGGTGGTTAATAGTCCTACTTTGGGAAATGAGTAAGGAGCTAGGGAGATAAGGGGTTGGAATGCTAAATCAAAGAATGTGGCTTCTATCTTCTTAATTATTTGTCGATTACATCAATTAAATTGTTTCAATTATATTGGTGAACTCGTAGTTTGATTGATTTAGTTGCAGATGAAAATGTTAATTAACTTATGTTGATTGGACAACAAATACAATAATAAACAAAATTTAGTACTGAGAGTAGTTTCTCATTTAATATAACCACAATGTTTAGTAGGGGTGCTACATATGGTATCATAGACCTAATAAAAAATTGGAGCTTTAAGAGTCATAGCGATGCTCTAAAATCCCTATTTTCCAAAAAAAAAATGAATTCAAAATAAAAAAATTATACCTACACAAATTATTGGAAAAAAAAAACATTTATTATGAAGGAAAGCTTGTTATATTATCTAAAACTGAAATAAATTTTTACGTTACAAAGAAATGGAACTAAGTTCCGGGATATAGGTAAAAAATAAATGGAACTGGGTCTTGATATAGTTTAAAAAAAAATGTGAGAGTAGGAAACATATGAAAAAGGTTGCATTAAAAATTTAAATGGTATGTCTATATCCTCCATGGTGGGGACATTAAAAAGAATCCATCTTTTTGTGTAACCATATATTGAGACTATGTAATCATCAACCTATATCTATATCAAAAGATTAATAATAAGGAGAAAGAGATTATTTATATAAACAAAGAGGCATTATATATATATATATATATATATATATCAAGACTAATCTAAACCAACAATTTAATAAAATAAAAAAAATGATTTTTTTCTTTTTCGTGAAAATCGTGGTAGGCCAAAACCTTTGTCTATGTGTGTCTATAGTCCATATTATCTAAAGTCTATATAAGATTCTTATTGATTCTATGTCTCTTATTGAAACATCATGGTGATCCATCCTTCATGGTATTAGAGCCAGTGTGGTGTTTATGTAAGTGTTTTCAACAATGTTCATGATTTAAAGCTTCAATTCTGCAAGTTTACTATAGTTCTTCTTCTCTGAGTTTATTGCAATTCATCTCTTCGTTAAAAATCTATGTCTATTTTATTAAATGAGAAGTTTTTTTTTTAATGCTTCTCAGTATTCATATTTATGAAGAATATTTTCATACAGTGGGGGAATTATACCGTTAGTGGATGAGAGGCATTTTTTTTCATTGTTATCCAACGATTGGTGTTGTGAGGACTAATCCGATCCACTCTAAAGACTTAATCTCTTTTCTCTAAACCTATTGAAGTGCATTTTCTTCTTAACATGATCCATATTCCAATCATGGATCCCTCTATGGATACTGTAATACCCCGAGAATGATCCCCTGTTGAATTTTAAATATGTTTTATAGGCTGGTGAGCCAAGTGATTATAAGCTAGGATGCTTATGTAATGATTAAGGCAGAGAGCCTAGACGATAAAGGCTAGTGAGCCTATTTTTGTATATGTAAACACTCATATCATTAATATAATACATCGTTGTGTGTATACCGACCATGATAAAAGAGTATGGGGGACTAAACTCCACTAGGAAGGGAAAGAGAGGGACTAAGAGACTAGGAAAAGGGCTAAGCTAGAAGTCTTATTGCCAAAAGAATATTATAATATTATTCCTAAATACTATGGTGAGGATGATTATTTTATCCTAATATCTTATGGGAAAGAGAATGAATCCCAAGTGGAGAGAAACAAGCTCCTTAAGATCCATGTCTCATCAAGGGCGCATGCAAATAAGTGTAGGAAAAATTATTTTGTTTCCCACGGACTGAGCCATTCACTCACTCAACCATTAAGCAACCAACCATCCTCTCTCGAAGTTGACCTCTGCATGATTCACACACCTCTTGAACCTTCATTCACTCTTAATCTACTTGTAATTTCATGTTATCAATGGTAACCCATATCCCTCATGGGATGCACACCGCACCTATATTGACCTGAGTCAGTGATGTACCTTTTTRTTGTGAGAAACACATGTTCCATGTGCTGATTTTGGTTGTTGCCATTACTTTTTCCATACCCAAACTTTTTTGTTTTTATCACCCATACCTAGTTGACTTAAGCGTTAGACTATAGAAGTAGGTTGTYAGGACTGTGGGACTGAAGAGGCAGGTTTTCAAGCCTGTGAGAAACTCTCTCCAAGTGAGAGAATTGTTGGGGAAGTGATTTCCCAAGGGATCCCAACTACAACTTGAGTGATCTTAGACTTATTTTCCGACTTGTTGTTGAATCCCTGGAAGGGAAGTGGGGCAGTTAAAGGACTATTGAGTAGAGAAGGGGCACACTTCCTTGGGTGGGACATGCATGTGTGAAACGAGATATTTTAGGATATTATTTTGAGTTGGATCCTGGAATGAAATCCTTCATGTTGACTATGTAAACTCCTGTTGCCTTAGTCTAGTTAGGAATCCTTTTACCTTGGTGGAGTTTAGTCCGAACTAGAGGGTGATCCATTGTTGTCAGTCATGAACAGTTTGGTCTAAGGATGGGAGGATCATGGAATTTCTTCACACAGTTGGGGGTTTTATATAAAACAATAAGTATCAATTATGTGTTCAATTGCATGTTGTGTATTTTTACATGTCTTTATATTTATGATTATTTCCTTTGTATGCTTCATGAATAGGATTATTTTTATTTTTGCATGAATCCATGTATTAACAGAATGTATTTGTCTATTTTAAGTTTTATATATATGAATTTCCTCAAGAGTTTCTATGTGTCATACCCCAATAGGTATATGGCTCGGAATGTTACAAGTTGGATATCAGAAACAAGAGAATTTTTTTTTGTGTGTGGCATGGCCTGGATGGTTGGGGATGTTACAATATTGTATGAGAGCTCTGATTTTCAACACTGATCTTGGATGGGCCTTGTAAGTGGAAATTGAATCAAACGTTTCAGAGTGAATTATTGTAGAAATGGACAAAATTTGAGTTTCATAATTTCCATGAGTGACAAGAGGGCACTTAGAGCACACCTTAACTATGTTTGAAAGCTCAGAAGTGTACCAATTTAGGTGATCTAAAATCGGTGTTTAGCAATTTACACTCTGACTTCGATTTTATCAATACATTTTCAAACAATGCATGTGAATGTATAAGTGATAAAAAATTAAATAATGAAGATAAATACCAGATAAAACAAAGAAGAAAACCATCAATAAAATAGAACACTGAAAGTTGATAACAGATTTTGGAAAATTCGCGTATGTCTCTGGGCCTTTGTCTTTAGTGGGGAAGGCTTGTATATTAAAATTAAATGATTAAAATATGCATAAAAATTACATCATTTAGGTATCTAACTGATTCAATTGTATTATTCTCTTTCTCAAGAACCTGACCCAACATATGGAACTGGAAAATCTGGAGTAGAACTCCTAAAAGTTTCCTTTGAAGCTCATCTACACTTCTGACTTCACTGCATAAGAAAACTTGGCCTTCACAAATTCTTCTTCAATTTTCTCTAAGTTTCTTCTTTCTTGCTTAAAACTTCATTAGCAATGATATCCACCCTCATATTGCAAGAGGATAAGCCAAGTAACCATCAAAATGTTTGGTGAAGGTGGGTTTTATGAGTGGAGGTCAAATGGACATAGCTCAGTACAAGAACGTTTTAACACAGGAACTGGAAAAACAATGCATAGGTAAATGAGGTGCCCATTAACTTCAGTCAATGGTTTAAGGTTAAAGGTGAGAAGAAGGAAGACTTAGTGAGAAAGGTGGACAAGTCTTCCATGGGCATCTGTCTATCAAGCACCTTGGTGAAGAAAAACGCAGGCACAAGAGGCACTCTTGCACTTGAGTTTCAAACACTGAAATATATCACAACAACATGATAATCAAACCTCCATTGTCACGTGACTATAAAACCTCGACTATAAGCATGGTTGTAATGTGCTTAACCAACTCAGCAAAATTAGAAATGAATCTTCTTAGAAAATTGATTTTACCCAAGAAAGATTGAACCTGTTTCTTATATCTGGGAAAAGATAAGGCATGGATGGCCTCTCTTCTTGGATCAATACTTACTCCTTCTAATAACACAATATACCCCAATAATTTACCCTCTTCCATAGAAAACAAAGATTTCTTAGGATTGAGGGAGAGACCAAACCTTCTGCACTTTAGGAAGACCCTCTTCAAATGATGACAATGCTCTTTATAAGATTTCGAGAACATTGTAATGTCATCTAAATAGATAACTACAAATTTGTCTTTCTCCCCAATGAAGGAAATGTCCATGGCTCGCTGGAAGGTTTCTCCTGCATTCATAAATCCAAAGGGCATTTTAGCATACATGAATGTGCCCCAAGGAGTAGTGAAGGTTGTATTTTCTCTATCTTCGGGTAGGACAAAGATCTAATTGTAGCTAGAAAATACATCAATCATTGACATCCTAGATGAACCGCTCACTCTCTAAAAAATGTGCTCCATCTTTGGTAAGGGGTAGTTATCATTTTTGGAGCTTCTGTTAAAATTTATGAAATCAACACACAACCTGATTTCCCCATTTTTCTTCCTCATAGACACCAAGTTAGCCACCCATTCATAATATCTCAAAGGGATGATGATCTAGGAATCCAACATTTTTTTCACTTCCTTTTCCATAATAGGCAATAGCATGGGATTTATCTATCTTATCTTCTGCCTAAAAGGCTTGGTCTCTTCTTTCAAAGGGATATTATGTTCACTGATGTTGGTGTCATATGTTCTCAAATATTCATATTTCCATGCAAACACATCAGCAAAATCCTTCAAGCGCTTGACATACTCAACCCTTTGTTCCTTTGATAAGATACTAGACAATCTAACATACTTTGGGTCTTCCTTTGTTCCCAAATTTCATTCAGTCACATCAGCTTTTTCAATCAAACCTTTAACCTTCACAACAACATCATTTATGTCAAACAATATCTCCAAGGGGACAAGCGCCTATTGAAAATGGTTATTGGGTAACTGAACAATATGATGGTCAACAATTGTATTCAGAAAAATATCAACATGGGGGGTTTCTTTAGTATCCTAATCCTGATCAATATGAAAATTAGAAAATTCATCCACAGTCTCAAGATTTTTTTTTATCTCAAGATCATCCTCAAAAACATCCCAATGTTTGACATTGTCAGGAATAGAAGGTCTGTATTTTACTTCCACCTCATACTTGAGCTTTGGGGGTAAAGGGACCTTGAAATTACTTGTTGAGTTTCAAATCTCTCACATAGTTGGGGGTTTTCTATAAGTATCAATTATGTGTTCAATTGCATGTTGTGTATTTGTACATGTATTTATATTTATAATTATTTCCTGTGTATGTTGCATGAATAGGCTTATTTTTATTTCCGCATGAATCCATGTATTAGTAGAATGTATTTGTATATTTTAAGTTTTATATATATGAAGTTCCTCTAGAGTTTCTGTGTGGCATACCCCAGCAGGTATATGGCTTGGAATGTTACAACTTGGATATAATAAACAAGATATTTGTTTTTTTGTGGCATGGCCTTGGTGGTCGAGGATGTTATAATATTGTATTAGAGCTCTGATTTTCAACACTGAGCTTGGATGGGTCTTGTAAGTGGAAATTGAATCAAACATTTCAGAGTGAATTATTGTCGAAATGGACAAAATTCAAGTTTCATAATTTCAATGAGTGCCAAGAGGGAACTAAGATCACACCTTAACTATGTTTAAAAGATCAGAAGTGTAGAAGTTAAGGTGATGTGAAATCGGTGTTTAGCAATTTACACTGACTTTGATTTTATCAATACCTTTTCAGAGAATGCATGTGAATGTATACACGATAGAAAAATAAATAATGAAGAGAAATAGAAGATAACACAAAGAAGAAAACCATCAACAGAATAGAACAACAAAATTTGATAACGAAGTTCGACAAATTTGCATATGTCTTTGGGCCTTTGTCTTTAGTGGGGAAGACTTCTATATTAAAATTATATGCTTAAAATATGCATCAAAATTACATAATTTTGGTCTCTAACTGACTCATTTGTATTCTTCTCTATCTCAGGAACCCGATGCAGTAGATGTAACTAAAAAATGTGGAGTAGAAATCCTAAACATTTCCTCTAAATCTCATCTAGTCTTCTCACTTCACTGCATAAGACAACTTGGCCTTCACAAATTCTTCTTCAATTTGATCTAAGATGATTCTTTCTTGCTTAAAACTATTTTATCACTGAGATTCACCCTTAGATTGCAAGAGGATAAGCCCATTACCCATCAAAATGTTTGGTAAAGGTTGGTTTTATGAGTGGAGGTCAAATGGACATAGCTCAGTACAAGAACATTTTAACACAGGAACTCGACAAACAATGCATAGGGAAATGAGGTGCTCATTAACTTCAGTCAATGGTTTAAGGTTAAAGGTGAGCAGAAGGAAGACTTAGTGAGAAAGGTGGACAAGTCTGCCATGGGAATCCAACTTTCAAGCAGTTTGGTGAAGAAAATCGCAAGCACAAGAGCACTCTTGAACTTGAGTTTCAGACACTGAAATATATCAAAACAACATGATAATAAAAATTCCATTACCATGTGACTATAAAAACTCATCTAGATCCTCCATGCATGAGAATTTCAACATAAGAGGAAATAAGATAACAAAGTGAAAGTATTGGAATAGTTCACATCAACATTATAATCAAACCTACATTACAATACAACCACAACCCTCGACTGGATTTGCCATGCCCCAGTGTTTCAACATAGATTAAACAAGATGATGAAAGAAACTGAATTCTATTAATGAAAAAGTCTCAGATCTCATACAAAACCAAAGAATATCTCTGTTAATCAAAATATTACAAAATAGGGATCTCTGCTCAACTAGTTGACGACCTTAACAAAATATTGAACTAATTTATTTATACTCCAATCAGTCCACAACTCCCAGGAGTGTGAATTGGCCATCTCGTATAAATATTTCCACCTGTGTACCTTATCGGTCGGGCTGTGAGTGTATATTCCTCGGGCTGACAGTTCTGTCTCCTCGGCCAGGGATTCTATGCATTCTATTTATGGAGTGAGACGAGGTTTCAAATACTGACCTGTGTCCATTAACTGATATATCCTCGAGATAAAGACAAGTATTGATAACTAGGGAGCGTCCACTTGCGGCGATCAGGTATGATGCTAAATGATCACATGAATTTGGATCCGTCGAAAGAAGTTTGGAACCATACCTCTTTTGAGCCTGAAATGCACCGCATCCTGCCACATCACTCTACCTCGAAACTGTAGTTTAGATTTCAGTCCACTTAAATATTTTAATGTCCAAGCACATTATGGCCTCTAAATGGAGAGTGCACATTGGTCTGGTTTTGATCTGATATCTGGACAATCCTTTTATTTTAGCATTTTTGCTAAAGTTCTATTCGTATGCTAATTCAAGGATCCATTAAAACCGCACATGGAGATGGCGCTTATCTTGGTGGTTGAACAATAACACTTCCGGGGGGATAATCTCCCGCAGATGACATGGTGGCCTGACGCTAATATGAAGTCAGATATTTTGACGGATAAGCTCCATGTGTCCTTGTCCTCTCTCTCCAATGTGACCTCGGGATGTGACCCGACACCTATTTAAAAGGCACTCTGAAACTCTGTGCTCTGACTGCTTCCAAACTTCCACAAACACAAACCTTCAGAATGAATCTCTTCTCGAGTGTAAAATCTCCTGACACCTTCCCTCCCCAATCTAATAGCTCAAACGAACTGCGACACCCCGACCTCCGGGATTTTGGGATCGATTACTTCAACATTCTTCCGGAGTAACTTTCTCCCTCTCGGTAGTTTTGCGTATCTACTCTACTGTTTTTTTTTGGAGTATTATTGCTCCAAACTTCTCAATCTATTGAAACGCATCATCTAGCGATCGACGAACTAGATTTTCTCCGTTGCTTCGGGCCTTGGGATTTTTCAATGTATGACTCTTTCTATCCTCTCGAGCACTGCACTTCTAGAGTGAGGGATCTGGCGCCACATGTCTTCTTATTTTGG
>SNQJ01S0059415.1:15206-42668 GCA_010110895.2 Picea sitchensis
AATGGCCTAAAGCCGACATAAATAAAATAACATTACTAATCTAATATGCTCCAATTAAGGGGTAATAAATAACATTACTAATCTAATATGCCCCAATTAAGGGGTAATGAGCCAATATTAGGGCTTAACAATTTTTCTCCTTTTTATTTATTTTTCTCATTGTTCTATCCTAATCTCTGCTAAAGTACACTATATACATGCCTTTTTCTAGTGCGCTATAATGTTTTAAGGGTTAGGAGGTCGACTGTCTCTGTATAGTTTCAGTAGACTTCCGTCGATCATTCCTTTGATATCTGTGCCTCCCAAATCCTTTAGTTGTACAGATCCCCCATATGTGACAATATTTACTTCATATGGCCGTATCCAATGCATTCTAAACTTACCAAGATTTTGAAAACATTTACTATCATATAGTAAGACTAGGTCTCCTTCCTTGAAACTCTTCCTCTTAATATGTCTGTCATGCCAAGATTTGTCTATTGATTTATGTACTTCCTAGTGAAATCCTGCTAGAATCTTGTCCTCTTCCATCTCTAGTAGTTTATTTAACCTTTCCTTTATTGCGCCTCTTTCTGTCATGTTGGTAATTGCTTCTACACGCAGACTAGGTACCAACAATTCTAAAGGCACCACTGCTTCCTGCCCATACACCAACCTGGATGGTGTTTGTCCTGTCAGCGTGTTACATGTGGTCCTATATTCCCATAGTACTTCTGGTATTTTCAAGTCCCAATCATCCCTTTTGACATTACATATCTTTGTTAGAGAATTTTCCAAGATCTTATTGAAGGCTTCTACTGTTCCATTTTCCTGAGGGTGTTATGGTGTACTCTTCTGGTGATATACTTTAAACTCCTCAGTCATAACTGTCATGGTACAATTGATAAAGTGAATTCCTTGGTCACTCATCAAAATCCTTAGACATCCAACTCTGGTGATCACTTGCTCAAACAAGATATGTTTTGTTGTCTTTGCATTGTAGTCTTTGGCAGGTGTTTCTTCTTCCCATCTTGTTAAATATTCTGTCATAGTAATAATATATCTAGCTCTTGTTCTTTTTGCTGGTGGATTGATTGGTCCCACAAAGTCTATTTCCCATTTTTCAAATACATGTAAATTTACTTGTGGTCTTAGGGGAATATCATCCCTTCATCAGAAGGCTCATTCATGATGAGCATCATATTTCCAAGTGATGGGGATGGATTTATAGGAAAAATACACACCAGATTCTTTTTGCGGGTACTAAAGATTGAAGACAGCAGGAAAAATGGAATTTCCAAAAGAATTCATTCCTACACCATAAAATTTCATTGCATGGAAGGAGAAGATGATAGTGCATATTCAAAGAAGAGGATTATATAGGCTAACGATGGACACAGATACTAAACCCACATCATCCATAGAAAAATCCAAGTATCCAAATCGAATGGATGAACCATTTGGAACTATTTGCAGTCTCATTTCTCCTAAACTCCTCTTTCACATATCCTCCTGTAAAAACCCCAATGAATCCTAGACAACCATGTAATGGATTTTTGGAAAATAGGACGAGATGAGGGGACACATGCTCAGGGTGGAATTTCTCACTATGGATCCAAAAACCTTTGAAAATCTCCAAGATTTCTTTACCAAATATAAGAATTTGTCATCGCAACTCAAGGCTTGCAGGGTTGATAAATCTAAGGAGGAGAACTAATTTTTTTTCACCATTCTCTCCAAACTTGGTACAAAATAATCAGTGTTTGTATCCACATTTAATTCAGTTAGGTGCGTATCTAGATCCTCCTAGAAGATGCCCTCTCTTGAGGTATTTATTGAATCTATGAAACAAGAGCAGAACAATCTTATCAACATGGGAAAAATCAAAGGACCAAAGGTGCATGAACCTGTTGTGCATGATGGTAGAGGTCATGAAAATCCAAAACATAAACAACAAATACAAAAGGAAAGGACATGAAAATACAAATAAGGAAGGGTACTCAAAACCCTTCAACGATGCCTCTTGATACAAAGGTGGAAAGGTAAGAAAATGGGAGAAATACACTTACTTCCATAAAGGATTCCATCCAGAATCCACATGTAAGCAAAAAAAAATAGATAAAATGGCCCAAATACTTCAACAAAACAACCTTGGAGATCACATCCCTAAGGGTGCCAAGAAGAAGAAGCAAGAATATCAGAATCCCAAGAAAGGAAATTCTAGCCATGCTTTGATTTCCATCAAATCCTGTATCAATGCTTGGTTCGTATATTCAGGTGCATGACACCAAATGGAAGCCACAAAATAAGTCTACTCTTTATTTTATGCATGCAAAGGTCCTCCTATTCTGATGGGGGACAACTCTCCAGTCAAGGTCACATGCAAAGGAAGAATTGAACTCACAAATGGAAGCTTCGAGAATGTGTTACATTTTCCCAAACTTTCCATCAATATTCTCTCTATGTATGAGATGACTAACTCCGACACTGGAAAGAGAGTCATATTCACACCTGATTTAGTGGATATCTATGACATGCAAACCAATTCTAGGGTTTCTACCGGTGAGGTAAATTATCAATCCAGACTCTACACATTTTTTGAATTTATTGAACTAGATTTTGCATTATTGCTTACCCATGCTAATGAAAGAAATAGGATATGGCATGAAAGGTTCAGGAATTTAAATTTTATATATATGCAACATCTTAGCAAGCATGGAATGGTTGATGTTCTACTTGAAATCCACTTCTCCAAAGGAATTTGTGAGGGATGTGTTCTTGGAGAACACCCCCAAGAGAAATTCGACAAAGGAAAGACTCATAAGGCTTCCTTTCCTTTAGATTTATTCCATAGTTACCTCATGGGCCCTTTTCCGCATCCATCAATAAATAAATCAAGGTACGTGATCATTTTTGTTGATGATTTATCATGCTTCACATGGATTTTCTTTCTCAGGAAAAAACCATAGGTCTTTCAACGCCTCAAAGATTTCAAAGCCCTTGTTGAGACATAGTCATGAAAGAAGATAAAATTCCTCCAAACAGATAATAGGGTAAAGTATGTCAACCATGAGATACAAAATCTTTTTCATGAAGTTAGGATTCAGTTGAAACACATGGTTCCTTATACTCCGCAACAAAATGGAGTTGTTGAGCGGAAAAATAGATCTCTAAAAGAAATGGCATATTGCATGCTACATGCAAAGTCACTTCCACAAATATTATGAGATGAAGAAATTAAATGTGAAACCTACATCCAAATTATAGCTCCCCATATATCTGTTAAGGATAAGACCCCCTACGAGGCTTGGAGTGGCCTAAAACCATAAGTGACCCACTTTTGTATTTTCGGTTCACATGCATGGGCCAAGATTCCCTCTGAGAAGAGGAAGGCACTTGATCCACAGAGCACATAGTGTATTTTTTTTGGATACCCCAATGATGTGAAGGGATACAAACTCATTGATATTTCCTTAGACCAACTCATCATTGAGTGTAGTGTCTAATTTGAGGAAAGTGTCTCACATGTACCTCAACAGTCACATGCATACACTTTTGTTCTTCCAGCTGTAATAGATGATGAGCATGCACATGCTGACTCTTATTCAGATGAGAGTTTTGATTCATAGGATTCAGATGATCTAGATATAGAGTCAGTACATTTATATGTAGAGTTAGTACATGAAAATGTAGATGCAAAGCCAAAACCGAAGCCCAAGTGGGACAAGACTACTCTTCAGGTTGTAGGGGATCTTGTTGCGGATCCAGCTGATACTACGAGGAATAAATATTATTTCAAGGAGCCTCCTCTTGCACTCACTTCCATTGAATCGATGCCACCCAAGCATATTTTATTGGTTAAGTCTTCAGATCCACAGTCCTATGGAAAGGTTGTTGGAATTCCCTTTTGGGAATCCTCCATGCAGGAGGAGTACAACTCCCTCCTCAAGAACCAAACTTAGGATCTGGTTCCCCTTCCTTTAGGAAGGAAAATTGTTAGGTGTATATGGTTCTATAGTACCAAGAGTGAATTAGATGGATAGCTTAGCATATACAAATCCAGGCTAGTTTCCAAAGGAATTCATCAGGTGCATGACATTGACTATGATGAGACCTTCGTTCTAGTAGAGAAGATGGTTTCCATATGTTTGGCACTTTCCATTGTGGAAACCAAGGGATGGGAAGTCCATCATATGGACATGAAGAATGAATTTATTCATGGTGATCTCTCTAAGAATATCTATATGGAGCAACTCCAGGGATTTGTGTAGGATTCATCTTTGGTATGTCGACTGGAGAAGTCTCTTTATGTCCTCAAGCAGGCCTCGAGGGAATGGTATGTCAAGATGGAATCCTACCTGCTGTCACAAAAAAATGTACATTCTAATTCAGACCTAAATGTTTACATGCTCAGGATGACCGATTCACTTCTACTCCTAGTTTTGTATGTTCATGATTTGTTGATAATTGGTTGCTCGACTTCAGCGATTTCTCCAGACAAGAGGATTTTTCATGACAGTTTTTTTATAATGGATATGTGTCTACTACATTTATTCCTTGAACTAGAGATCAATCAGGATTCATGAGGCATCAAACTATCTCAGGCCAAGTATGCACAATATCTCCTTGAGAGATTTCACATGACATACTGCAATTCTTCCCCGACTCCTTTCCTATCAAGATTCAGACTTGAGGATGGTGTGGAGACTCCACTGGTGGAAAACAAACTGTAAATAAAACTAGTGGGGATCTTATTGTATCTCACACACTTTAGACCAGACCTCTCCTATGCAATTGGAGCAGTTTTTAGGTTCATGCAGGAGTCACATGAGCTACATTGGAAGGCTGCAAAGCATATCCTTTGATACTTACAAGGCACCATCACCTTTGGGATTCACTATGAATGAGACTCTACATTGCACCTCATCAGGTTCACTGATTCCAACTGGGCTGGCAATAACATTGATCACAAGTCCATATCTTCTTTGATAGATAAATTTAATATGAAATACCATTTGATATTATCTACTTGTGGTCCATGATATCTATCACCCCTTATGATAACAGTCCATGATATCTATTTAAAGAGCATGGAGGGTCATTTGTTGATGATCGATTGCGAGAAACTCTCTTGTAAAATATTTTTGTAATCCTTTTCTTTTAAATTAATAAACTTCTCCAAGTGCTCGCATTGGCTGGGGTTGTGGATGTTTCCCCATAGGGGTTTACCACGTCAAAACATTAGTGTGTTGATATTTGATCTATTTTTTTGAGTGGCTATTGAAGGTGTTCATCCTCTGTTGGAATACCTGTGTTGTCAAACACTCAGTGGGGGAGGCTTCTTTATTAATATTCAATGATCAAAATCTACATCAAAATTACATCAATTTTTTCACTGACTAACAAAACAATTTTCTACTCTATATCAGTAACTCAATGCAATAGACGACACTAAAAAAGGTGGAGTAGAACTCCCAAAACATGCCTCCAAATCTCAGCTACTCTGTTGTCTTTTCTGCATAAAAATGGCTTGGACTTCACAAATTCTTCATCATTCTCTTGTTCTAAACTTGTTTTCCATGGAAAAAAGGTTGGTTTTAAATAGAATTTTAGTTGGGAATGATTTGGAGCTAAAATTGGTACATCTGGCTTCTTGTATTGGTACCAGATCGTGACAGGTAGATGGTACCATATATGAACAGTGCACAAATGGTGGTACCGGATCATGACAGTCTATGACCATTGGTATCGGATCGCGACAGGTGAGATTCAGTACCGGATGCGCTTGGTACTAGATTCAGACAGTGGATGTCTAGTGCACAAGTACTGGATAGCTGAGCTGGTACAGGAAGGCTGGACTTATCTAGAGGTCAAAGATTATACATAGCAAATTGAAGAATTAGTACATGAAACATTTAATCTCCTAGCTCAATAAACCAAAAAAATGCATGAATTAATTATACTTTGCCTTATGACCTTATCAATGGCTAATGGTAGTATTCTTTTTCATTTACCCAATATTAGGTAAGCCAAAAAGGTATAGATGAGGAGTATAATTGGGTAGTGGGGATGTCAATTTAGGGTCTCAACACCCTTTTTTGGAAGGCCCGAGAACAACTATACTGGGGGTTTTGGGGGTCTCAGGCCTCTGTTTCTTTTCTATAGGTTAATGTATATTCTTTAATATTTTGTCGTTACCCCTCCCTTCATATGGGGAAATGAAAATTTTTTCCCATGGCTATGTTGGTGTGTATGGTTCGATAGGATCATTTATTTTTTGGTTGTTATGGTTTGAAAATGATGTGTATGAATGATATTGTTCCAGAAGTTTGGGTCGCTTAGAAATTTTGAACAACTATGCGATGGGCAGGGTGTCCTCATCATATACAGGAATTGACTCCTCTTTCGTTGCATCCTATGGGTATATGGGGGTTGGTTCATCCTTCTTTTTAACATGCATTCCATTTTTTTGCATGACAATATCCGTGGTTGCTTACTTCGCCATATTACTAGTGATCCTATGAGTTGGAGGGATTTCAAATGATGGCTTTATGATCATAGCCTCATTTGAAAACTTAACATTATTGGATATTTTCTGATGGGAAATGAGGTCATCAGATTTGTGAGAGCCGAGGTCTTCATTATAGTCATTTTTTATTTTTTTGTTTTCCCAACTTTCTTGGTTCCTCTTCCACTGCCACAAGTATCTGGTCTATGAATGCATTCTCACCCAAGAACTGGTCCCAAGTTTTGTTTCTTTTACAGAGCTCATATTATACTAATATTTTAATTAATCCATGATGGTAAAGGCTAATCTCAGGTTTTTGACTATTCCTCTTGACCATCTTAGACATATTTTCTAGACTCTTGCACAGATAATAAGGGAAATTTATCAATTCTTTGGCTTCAAATGCAACAAAATTTGAACATGATACTGGTATGTGAGGGAATACCTTCCCTCACAAGTTAAATACCTATGCAATATTTCCAATGGTGCTCTCCACTCATCCACAATGTATGCCCTTGGGACCCCCTTTGCCCAGGTCACGTTCTGATGCTCTGCCTTCAAAAACTGGTTGCAAATTTTTGTGTCAAGTGTTAATTTCTTAAACCAATATTCTCCAATCCTTGGGAGACTTGTGACATTGGCTAGGGTTTCCTCTGTAACTTCTATTTCCATATCCCCTACCCTAGACAATCACCCATTAAAAATATGTGTGAACTCGAGGGAAACCTTGTTATTAAAACCCCGAAATTAGGAAAAGAAGAGATGCCAACCTGCTTCCTTAAACATTTTCTTGCACATATGATACTCAGTTATAAATTTAAGTTCTTGTTGAGATATGGGATCATGGTAATCTAGGAATTTCTTGGAATGTGGGTCTCAATTAATGTTTTATTGAATCAAAATTAAATAACACTCAGGGGAACGAGGAAGGTTCAATCTATGAATGCAAATAATATCTCGACAGAGTGGTGATCTCAAAATACGGGGTTTCTGTAATCAAATTTGGTTTCTTGTAGAGTGAATGGAGATCGAGACAATGATTTAGTCACATTTGGAATCCTCGCAGTGAGTCCAAACAAGCTTCACAATGGAGTTGTATGAGTTCCCTTCGTGGTATGATTGTGAGTCGACTCGGTATGGGAATAATAATTTGAATTCATGCAAACATAATAGGAATCATTCAAATATTTATTGTTCCCCTCATGAGAAAACCAACACTAATTCCGTGGAAGTAATGGATCTTTTCATGAATTTGAGATTTTTTCATGAATCAATCAACATGGAATACTGAAGCAACGTGTGGAGACATGATGTGCGATATAGATTATTTTCGGTATGAAATGAGAGCAGAGATATAATAAATAAATGTACAGATATATCTCAGATATATAATAATATAATAGAAATATATCAGAGATGCAACCATAAACCTAGAGATACAGTAATACACAATTTCTATTAATGAGTAAAATGTACAACACTGTAGAAATACAGAGTGAAAGACTCGCTAGAATGGTGGCAGCTTATATTTGAGAAGAGATGTGATGACTACTCACATTCGCAAGAACATTATTGTTACAATGAGGCTCCAAGGATTTTTTAACATAAATAAAATCTAAAACCCTAACCCCAAAAGATGAAAAGCCAACAGTTTTGTGGACCCCGTTTTGGGTAGTTTGGTGTATCAACTTTTCGGGGGTGTAACTTTGGCATACGATCTCCGTTTGGGGCGCATGATAGCTCGTTGGAAATCTATCGTAGAGGATATTCATTGTGGGGGCTTCATGAGAGCCGTTTTATATCATTAAAGTGATTGATCCCAAAAAACTTCATTTAGGCCCTAAAAATGACCCTAGAAGTTTAGGAACCAAAAAAATGTTAAAAATAGTAAATTGCCAGAAGATTGTTTTGATCTAGTTGGAATAGGTGGGTGGCCACCGATATCCACCTAGATCAATCCTCCCTCCTTAATAATCAATGGTCTCCATTGCGTTGATTTCCCTAGGGAGAGGCAAAAGCGTTTGTCAAATCTGCATCTTGATGAGCTACTTGCCTTGCTAGAGAAGTTGTGTTGCTTAGCTCATTGAAGGTTGTCACGAACCTATGGTTGGAAGGTTTGGACCATTTTAACTAGTCTGGATACATCAGATAACTGTGTGCAGAAGGAATCCTTTCACTTCACTTCAATATTTTTGAAATGCTTCTGCTAGACATAAAGTGATTGGACTGAGGATGCAGTGGTTGCGGTGTTCTTCTGTTCACCTTTTGAACAGGCTGTGAAGAAGATGAATTTTGTAGTATGAGATACTAATTTGTGGAACTGTTTAGGTGGGATAGCAGTTGAAGCTACCTTTGGTATCCTGTAGATATGACCCCCAGAGTAATAATGACACTACGAGGTCGAGACTCATAAATAACATGGTGCTTCCACATATATGGTTGGCCCAAAAGAACATCACAGACATCCAATGGGGAAACATCACATAATATCTCATCCTTGAAGGTTTGGATGCCATATGAAAATAGACATTGTTGGCTGACATGGAGATTGCATCCCTAGTGAAGCCACCTGATGTTGTATGGTTGCGGGTGTGGTGTTGTCAACAATCCCAACTGTTTGAAAACATCTGATGAGATGAGGTTCTTCTGGCTTCCACTATCAACAATGAAATTCAATGGAGACCCCTTCACCCACATATGTGAATGGAAGAGGTTGTCCCCCTCTTCTGGATCTACTTGTTCTTCTGGTTGAATTGTTGTAGTCGTGACAATAGTAGTGAGATCTACTTCGATGATCTTTCTTCCACTAGTATTTTCTTAATTAGATTCTGAATCAGGTTTTGAATCCGTGTATTTGATCTCGGCCACCAATGAATGTTTTGAGAGAAACTCATCGGTGTTGTTCCATGGGATTTTTTGTAAATAACATCATTTTCCAATGTCCTTATTTGTCTTTCCATTACCCTTCTTTTCTTGTGGATTGGAATGGTTTTATGAAGGTTGGTTGTTAGGTTCGTCTTTACCATACTATGTTTGTTTTGGATTTCTATACCCAAACTCCCGCTTGTTCTGGTGCTTAAATTTTTTCTCGATTTTAACATCATATCGATAAGAAGCACCCAGTGATGAGATGTCAAGAAAATCCATTTCAGTTTGGATGTATATTTGTAGAGTCCCATGGTATTTCAGAACCAAATGTCACTCGGAGTCTTTGATACCCATATTGGTTTGCAAGGTATGGAAGGTATTGGTGAAATCCCACACTACTTGGCCC
Source organism: Picea sitchensis (assembly GCA_010110895.2). Taxonomy (NCBI): domain Eukaryota; kingdom Viridiplantae; phylum Streptophyta; class Pinopsida; order Pinales; family Pinaceae; genus Picea; species Picea sitchensis. The sequence goes on from SNQJ01S0059415.1 coordinate 24,968, forward strand.
CTCTCTTGTCGTGGTGTGGTCCATCTCATGTATTGGTTGTCATAGTTTCCAACAAGTTAATATTGTTCCTTGACCGCATCCACAAAAAAATCCCAAGTGGGCTCAACCCCATATATTCCATATTACTCTGTGGAAATTTTCTCCCAGTAATTTTACCACCAATGTTTGACATGGGGGAGAGCCTTAAGGAGTCCGAATGTGATATTTTCCATGTCGGAGAAATCGTGAACAAAGAGATAACCTTCTAGAAGATTCAACCATTTTTCTAGGGCATCTTCATCTATCTGTCCTTCAAATATGGGAATATAAAAATTAAATTGTACCTTGAAAGGTGAGGTTCCTCCAAAGTGATATCTTTATGAATACGCTCCTATTTTTATCAGTAGGTGTTGAAGGATGTGGGAAAAATTATCCATCATTTCTTCCCTCTGTCGCGTGAGAGCTTTCTCAAGAAACAGATTAATACAATCCTTTGGTCTATAATTTTTCTTTTCTTCTTCCATGGAGGGTTTCTTGGGCATGCGAGAGATATTTTCCTCAAGAGAGACAAGATTGAGACCAAAATTGTTATACTTGTACCTTGTCAGGGACATGAAATGAAAAAAATGACCAATAGAATCCTTCTCTGATACCACTGATTCAGATTATTTTCGACATGAAATTGGAGAGAATATATAATAAATAAATGTACAGAGATATCTCAGATATATAATAATATAATAAAAATATAGAAGAGATGAAAACATAAACACAGAGACACAGTAATACACAATTTCTATTAATGAGCAAAATGTACAAAACTGTAGAAATATAGATTGAAAGACTTGCTAGAATAGTGGAAGCTTATCTATGAGAAGATATGTGACAGATACTCACATTTGCAAGATGATGATTGTTACAATGAGGATCCAAGGAATTTTTAACATAAATAAAATCCAAAACCCTAACCCCAGAAGATGAAAATCCAACAGTTTTGTGGACCTCGTTTTGGGTAGTTTGGTGTATCAACTTCCTGGGGGCATTACTTTGGCATACGATGTATGTTTGGGGTGCACGATAGCTAATTGGAAAGGTATCATCAAGGATATTAATTTTGGGGACTCAATGAGAGACTTTGGCTACATTGAGGTTATATATAACAAAAAGACTTTATTTAGGCCCTCAAAATGGCCTTGAAAATTTAGGAACCGAAAACTGCTAAAAATAGTAAATTGCCAAAAGATTTTTTTGAGCCAGTTGGAATAGATGGGTGGCCATCGATATCCACATGGATCAATGTGTATGAGTGGGATATGTGGGCGAATAGAGATATTGTTATTTTGGAAAGAGATATAGAAGTGGGCTCCTGATTCCCTCCTACCCTGACCACTTCTGACCTAGCCTTTGTACACGTTGATCACCTCTGTTTTGTGGCTCTGACCGCCATAGCAGAATGGGAATAGAAGGGGGGGTGAAATCCCACTCTTACCATAATGTCGCAACAAATGATCCTGAGAAATCTTGAGTGCATCGTTTTTCCTTTGAGCTGCCATTGCACATGCGAGAATGATATATGCAAGAAGAAATGGATGGAAGTAAGGAATCAAACATGGATTCAAAGTCCTCACATCCAAAAGAAGATTGGGTCTGGATACCTAGAAAATTTATTCACCAAGCCTCGATTGCACCCAAGTACATCATAAAAACCACCAGAATAGGGGAGCATACTCATTTCATGAGAGGTCATGCCCTCATAGGCAAATTCCTAGGTCTCTGGCCCTCAGAAAAGGACCTACCACATTGGATCAAGGCGTGGTGGAACCCCAAGGGAGACTATGAGCTCCAACTAATCTCCAAAGGATTCTTTATAGTAATATTTTATAACATAGAGGACAAGGACTAGATATTTGAAGGAGGACCATATTTCTGCAACTCTGCTGGCCTTTACCTGTGATTCTAGACAGACCTCTTCTTCCCAGAAAAGGAAAACTTCTCCTATGCACCGATATGGATTCTCCTCTATTCCCTACCTCAATATTTTTGGTTAGAGGAAATTTTAATGGGCATAGGTAATACCATGGGAAAACAAACACATCAAATCATTTGAAGCTACCAAATAGAGGAAATACACCTCTTATGCAAGGATATGTGTCTATATGAAAATTTCCAAAGCTATGCCAGACACAGTAGCCCTAGAATACCAAGGCAAGGAATGGGCCCAAACCACAGACTATTAACACATCCCTTTCAGATGTCGAAAATGCCATGAACATGGGCACCTTTTCAGATATTTCCCTCTAAATGCCCCCCCACAAGAGGGAAGTTGAAGAGAATCCAAAGCAAGGATTCACCCAGATTCAAAATTGAAGAATACAAGCGAAGAAGAATCCCACGACCACCAATAGAAGAAAGAACCAAAATACCAATTCATTTGAAGACCTTAACCACCTTCTAGAGGCAGAAGAGGTGGAAAACCCCCACAAGACTACAAGGAAATATCTCAGTAAGAACAAGGAATATCATCTATCACAAGGGAATCATACCCCAACAAACTAAGCAGATCCACAGACTCACCTAGTCTCAGGGAAATAACCAAAAAGGTAAGAATACACAGTCATGGAAATGGATGAGCAGGACCTAGCTGAAATTGACCTAGTCAGGCTAGAAGAAGCACTCAACAAGAAGGATCTCCAAACTTTACCAGAGGACCAACTCAGGAAAGTTCACAAGGTATTTATGGACTCATCGGTAGGGGTCATATTCAGGTTGGGGATTTGCATGGAGCCAAACCTAGATCTAAGAAGACACCCAAAAGAAAACAAGCGATGGGGTAGAAAATCAGCTCACCAGCTAATAAAGGAGGTAGGAAACTATATGATCAACTCGAGATAGATTCACAGGCTCTCATAGAGCTCCTTTTCCCACCCACCAAACTGTTAACTATGAATATCCTCACCTAGAATATCAAAGGCCTAAATGGAAGATCTGAGCAAATGATTCTCTGAAATTGCATCAAAATGGAAGACCCTAATATACTCTTGATACAAGAGACAAAATGTGTAGGGAAAACTGCATAAGATATCCTCAAAATATGTTGGCGCAACTGTGACTCCTATCAAACAGACTCGAAAGGGGCTTTAGGAGGCCTGGTCATCCTTTGGAATCCTGCTACAGTCATCATAGATCAAGGCTTCTCCACTCCAAGCACCATCACAACGCACTACAGAGCCATAGGTTCGGACAAGGAGGGAATGATCACCAATGCCTATAGACCGCAGAACAACCATCACAAATATCTCTTTCTTCAGATTTTGGCTTACCTAGGCTCTCTAGCTTAGCACAAGCGATGGATAATCGGGGGTGACTTCAACATGATTCTCATGCTGGAGGAGAAAAGAGGGGGGGGTGGGGGGGGAATGCCTGGAGCAGGACATCGTAAAATTCTAGGAACTCATAGAGAACCCTAGACTAATAGACATCGAGAATGGCAATGGAACCTACACCTAGAACAACAAAATATCAAGACACCAACAAATAGCCTGTAGGCTAGATCGCTTCCTCATTTCAGAAAATATCCTTTTGGAAGGCCCCCTAGTAGAATACAACATCCTCCCAAAGGCAAGCTCGGACCATTGGATGGTTTAGCTATGGGTTGACACTATCGCCACCCCCAAATTCAAACCCTTTAGATTTGAAAATTTTTGTCTCTCCCATCCATACTTCCATGAGCTATCCCATCACTGGTGGAACACAGAAGAAATACAGAGGGCCCAGGGGTACAAAAGTGTATTGCTTCCATAAAAAGATTAAATATTTTAAACAACAGGTGCATAAATGGAACAAAGAAGTCCTCGGGAACATTTTCCAAGAAAGGAAACTAATGGAACAAAAACTTGAGACCCTTCAAGCGCAAATCATCCAAATGGGGCTCACACTAACTCAATAACAAGAGGAACAAAACATTAAATGACAACTGGAAGAAATATACATGCAAGAATAAATTATCTGGAGACAAAAATCATGGGTACAATGGCTAAAAGAAGGATAAAAAAATACCAAATTCTTCCATCGTTCCATGATCCACAGGCATCATATCAATCACATTACAAAGTTGGAAGACACACAGGGAAACCCACTACTTTCCCATCAAGAAATAACGTAGAAGCTAACAAGTTTCTACAAGGACCTCCTCATAGAACGCCCTGTAGACCCTACCTATGCTATTGAAAAGATCACCCAAAATATCCCCACTCTAATCTCCCAGGAAAAAAATGAAGCCCTCATGTAACACCCCAGGTTTTGAACCCCCATTTTAAATAATGTATTGTTACAATAATGAGAGGCCAGGGTGGACAAAAAATTATTAAAAGGCGAGTGTTCCCAAGACATCCTATGTTTTCTATCATTATTAATAATAAATACATCGTTGGTTGTTATATAGACAAGGCCTAGAGTTATAGTGGGCTATGATTCCATAAGAGAGAGGGGTTGAGGGAATAAGTGTTTATTCCTATGTTAATTACCCTTTTTTACTAAGGGAGGGGATCGGTTACATGAGCTTCTTGGGCAAGGAAAAAAGGTTCTTGATTCCCCATGAAGTTACTTAAACCCGCCTCTGGTCTGATGGGGGGGGGTTCGACTGATGGCTTGTTCACTGATTTTCCTATATGTTCATTCATTTACCTCACGCACTTTCATGCACTCACTCACCCATTCATTGATCCATCCTCGCCTTCGTCTTGGCTTGGAAAAGGGAAAGAAAATTTTGATAATTAGCCATGATATAGTTGGTTGTAATGGTCTCTGTTGCAATCCATCCATGACCTGGGGCCTGCATGTCTGAGATGACTTGGCATGTGCCCTTTTTTTCTCACAACTATGAGTATTGAGAGTCTCAGCATTGAGATTCTATACTAGATGTGTTTGAGGCCTTGGAAAAAGTAGAAGGAACTCCTGAGGGACTACATGGAAGAGAAGGGTGGAGGTCCATTCTCTTGGGGTGGTACAAGCTGGGTGGAAGAGAGTTGGGTACTTGGATTGTTGTGGGTACTAGGAAACCTATGAGAGATTGAGAGCTGATTGGTTTGAGAACCCAATTACACTCTAGAACCGTCCTTGTGGATTCATATCCCTGGCTCGAGGGTGACACTAATGTTGAGATTTGGAGAAGTGGTATCTATGGTTGGGTGGAACGTCCTTGGTCTACAGCCAGTTGGTGTCTCCTTTTTATTAATATAAGTGTTCTTTGTTGTGATATATTATACGTGTATGAATGTATTCCACTATGTATTTTAATTATCATTTAACTAAATCTTATATTATGCATGCTTGTTAGATATTATTGTGCATGTCTCTAAATATTGTATCTTATGCATTATTATTAATTAAAGAAGGTATCGATAAGAGAAAGAAGTCCAAGGGCAGGCTTGTAGGTAGCATGCCCCGTACTGTGGGTGGCTAGGTATGTTACAGTTTGGTATTAGAGATTATGGTTGAAACACTAGGCCGGTATGGGTCAGGTCTATTGGTCAGGGTCTCGGGGTCGAGATTGAACTCTGACCATGAAGTTGAAAATATCAGGAGGAATGGCATTACAGAATCTACACAGGAGTTAGATCATCATATATCTGTAGTAATGGGTTTGAAGGATCATGATCGTCCCCCTTCGAATTCGAGAGAGATCGCTACTGTAGGATCAGGAGAGATTCAAGATCATTGGATCGGAGGACAGGTGAACAAGGGTCGTCCAAGGAAAAGGAAGAAGGGATATGATCAAAACCGTCAAATCCCATGGGAGTGAGATATCAAAGGATAGGAGGCATTGCAGGGAACCAAGTTGCACGGGAGATCATTTTCCAAGGTGGTCCCACAATCCAAACCATGGTTTCACCAAGGTGTTACGTGTTAACATCAGAAGAATTACAGGGTGAAAAGCGGGCTACTCCAAACCATCGATGCATGCCCCCACAAATTGAAAGGCATGGAGTGATGTGACATGTTAGTACTTGAGCGATGAACCTCTGAAGATTAGAAGTAGCTAGGGACCATCGACCTGTAGGAGGACACGCATCAATTGATTGTGTGCTCCGGGTGAAAGCACTCTGTGAAAAGGTGACCAAGGAGAAGTTGAGAGTTGAGATTTCCAGACTTCGGAGATCCAAAGTGAATTGCAGTCGTCTGATCTAGGAGGACACATGGCAGAAATCCATGAACTTCGAGGAAAAGTGAAGTTTGAGAGTTGAGTTCTCCGAAGTATGAAGACCCAAATAAATTGTAGTCGTTGATCCATGGGAAACACGCATAAGTAGATCGCGAGCTTCAGATAAAAAAAATTCAAAAAAAGTTGAAGTTTGAGTTTTCTGAAGTCCAAAGGTCCGAAGGAATTGCAGTCGTTGATCCTTCCAATGGTAACTTCCGAAGTCCCAAAGTTCGAGGTTAATATGGGTCGTCCGATAAGGGAGACACATGGTGACAGTTTGGCCGGTTCAGGAAATCAGAGTTTGGGAGAATTGGAAGTGTTATAGTGTGGAAACTCCCAAAGTCTAGAAGCCCGAAGAGCCGAAGTGATGGGACGCGATGACATGACCTAGAGGTGATGTGGATCCTAGAATTTATGAAGTGACGTGGCTTGCGTACATCACCTGGGATGACATGGACACATGGGATGTGTGCCACATGTTAGTAAGTCTTTAGCATTTGGAGTATTGAAATTTCAGTTAGAAAGTGACACATGTCACCTGCCAGATTGGACCATGTGTCTACTTCCAGTATTTCTCCATGTGGTGACAGATCATGCAGTCTGGAGAATGGGCACTCCAGTGGGGAAATATGTGACAGGTTGCATTGGGTTGAAAAATATCGAAGGCCCGAGTACATATCAATCGTTGATTCCAGAAGACATGCGTCGAAGGATCGTCGACTTCGGGTAAAATCACTTCGTGAGAATGTGCATGAGGAAAGTTTGAAACTTCTGAAGCCTGAAGAGATGAAGAGATTCACATCAATTGATCTATGGGAGGATGCTCATCGGTAGATCATGAACTTCAGGTAAAAGAGTTCTAGGAGGAGGCAAGGGAGGAAATTTGAGACTCCTGAAGTGCAGAGTCCTAAAGTGGATCTCAATTGTTGATCGTGAAAGAGGACGAGGACCATTGATCCGGTCCTGGCTGGAAGTTTTGAAGTCCCAAAGATTTGGACAAGCGCTTTTTCGACTAAGAGCAGGGTCATGGTCGTGGTCATATGAAGATTGAGAGCTGAGGGAAGGAGGGATAAGGGCCGAATTGGTTGTCTTCAAGACAAAAAAGTGCTAAGGAAGGATTTAGCCACGGTTTCTAGTCATGGTCACCTGGGAAGGTGGTTTGAAGGAAGCGCCCACGCAGGATGAAATTATGTGCCAACCAAGGATAACAGGACACTGTTATTTTCGGAGAATGGGGATATGATCTCCATGAACAAAAAAATAAAGAGAACTGTAGCATGGTTTGGAAATTTTGTTTATCATATGCATAATTCTAAAAAAATGGTTGCTTCCACATTTTGCATAATTAAGGGGTTTAAACACATCAAATCAGGATGCGTATTGAGGAAATGAAAGAAGGAAAGGGAGCCTCTAGTCATGATAAGGAGGCCAAAGGCTAGAATACCAGAGTTGGTAATGTAGAGATAGAGTCCAATGGATGCAAGGGAAAAGGAGAATAGGAAACGTTAATAGAAATGGTAAGAAGCCTGAAGATGGAAGTGCAAATCTACAAATCCTACAATGAGAGACTGATGAGAGAGAAAAGTCAGATAAATACTCAAGTGTTGTAGAGATTAAATCAGTTGCAGAGACAAACAAAGAAGGGATCAAACTCAAGACAAGAGGAAGAAGGTAGGTTCCATGAAAGAAGGGATGATCATGGAAGAGTTGGTTATTCCAGAAGTGCTAGCAGAGCTCATGGACACCACTAACCTCCTTACTTGAAAATAAAGTTTTATGCATCCAATGATCCCGTAAGCAGTCCAGAGGTGTCTCCTGTCAAACACCAAAGAAGGAAACAAGAGGTAGATAGTTTGCAAGGAGAGTTGAGGAAGCTCAAGCCACCTTCCTTTGAGGGTGAAAGAGAAAGGGAAGATGATTATGAAGCATGTTTTCTTGGGCTTATAAGATATTTTCATTTGAATAAATATTCATCCAACCTAGAAGCCAGGATTGTCACCTACCATTTACACGGGAAAGCTACAATGTGGTGGGACCAAATGAAGCAAGTAGAACATGTTAATGAGAGTAGGATCACTTGGAAGAAGTTTAAGAAGTACTTCCAGAAGGAGTAACTCTCAGAGGATTTCTATGACAAGAAAATGCAGGAGCTCTTTGAACTCGGGTTGGGAAAAATGACTATGACAGAGTAAGAAAAGAAGTTCTTGGGATTGTTAAAGTATGTCAGGTTCATTGGTGATGAGAAAGTGAAAATACAGATATTTCTAAGTGGACTGACAACCTTTTATAAGGAAAATATCAAGTATGATGAGCCCAATACCTTGACTGAAGCCATCAGGAAGGATAAATACCTGTATGAGCAAGGTTGGGGAAGAGAATCTTTGCAGAAATCTTGGAAGGACAAGAAAAATGTGAAGTCCGATCAGAGGAGGAAAGGATTCAAGCCTTCCTTAAATAGGAATGAGCCTAATAGAAATCATCAAGATCAATATGCTAAGGGATATTTCAAGAAGGAATATTCCTTGGGAAAAAGGGGAAGACCACCAATCTAATGTTGGGGATGCAAGGATGATCACCTGTACAAGGATTGCCCACATAGAAAGGACAAAGTGAATACTATGCACAACATCCAAGAAGCTACAACGGTCAAAGATATGGGAAGAATCTATGCAGCTTTAAATGATCGACAAGCAAATTACTAGTCCAATATGATCGAGGTGGAAGGTAAGATCATAAATCATCCTGTTGCTATTTTGATTGGTCCAAGAGAAATTCATTGTTACATTGATCCTAAGATAGTGGATATATTACATTTGGATAAAAATAAACTTGGAAAAGAAAGTTTGGTTCAGTTAGCCACTGGAACCAAAAGAAGAATCCATGACATGGTCAGAAGTTTTTCCATAAGTCTTAATGGTGTGACTACTAGTATTGATCTAAATATCATACCATTCGGGTCTTATGATATTCTGATTGGAATGGATTGGTTGGACAAGCATCATGTTGTCCTAGATTTTCATAACAAGACATTTACATGTTTTGATGGAAATGGAAAACAGATCACTGTGAAAGGAGTTCCTAGACCCATCTCTATAATGGAGATTTCAGTCTTACAACTAAAAAGATGTTTTAGGAAAGGATGTCAATTGTATGCAGCTCTTGTGGAAGAGATAGATAATACAAAAGGGCCAAGCATCGAATATTTCTCAGTACTACAGAAATTTGAAGATGTGTTCCAAGAAATACCCAGATTGCCACCAAGAAGGGAGATAGATTTCTCAATTGATTTAGTGCCAGGAGTTGCCCCGGTGTCAAAAAAAACTTACATAATGAGCACACCAGAGTTAAAAGAATTACAAATGCAGTTGGAGGAATTATTGAAGAAAGGGTACATGCGTCCAAGTGTTTCACCTTGGGGAGCACCAGTAATTTTGTCAAAAGTAAGGATGGAACCTTGAGGTTGTGTATTGACTTCTGACAACTGAACAAGTACATTATAAAGAACAATTATCCTCTACCCTGAATCGATGACCTCTTTGATCAACTAAGTGGAGAAAATATATTTTCAAAGATTGACTCGAGGGTAGGATACCATCAGGTAAGAATCAAGGAAGAAGACATTCATAAGAAAACCTTTAGGACCAGGTATGGGAATTATGATTTTGTAGTGGTGCCATTTGGACTGACCAATGCACCACTTGTCTTCATGTGCTTAATGAATGACATATTCAGAAATTATTTGGATAAGTTTGTCATAGTATTCTTGGATGACATACTTATCTATTCTAAGTCCTAATAGGATCATGAACATCACTTAAGAATGGTATTGCAAGTACTGAGAGAACATCAGTTGTATGCCAAGTTGAGTAAGTGTTCTTTTTATCAAAAGTAGATCCATTACTTGGGACACATTATTTTAGAGAAAGGCATATCAGTAGATCCAAAGAATATTGAAGCCATTAGAGGATGGCCAACACCCAAAAATGTGTCAAACATTAGATATTTTATGGGATTAGCTTGCTACTAAAGAAGGTTCATAGTAGGGTTCTCTAAGATTCCTCATCCCATCACTTATTTTCAAAAGAAGGGAACTAAATTTGAATGGACACTCAAGTGTGAAAAGAATTTTAATTTGTTGAAGGAATTACTTACTAGTGCACCTGTGTTAAAGATTGCTGACCCAAATTAAAGTTTTGTGGTATGTATAGATGCATTTAAGGAAGGACTTGGGGGATTCCTCATGCAAAATGGACATGTCATTGGATATGAGTCCAGAAAGATTAAGGAACATGAGAGGAACTATGCCACGCATGAATTGGAACTTCCTTCCATTGTTCACCCCTTGAGGATGTGGAGGCATTATCTCATGGGGAAGAAATTCGAATTAAGGACAAACCACATTGGCCTGAAGTATCTTTTTGAACAACCGACCTTGAATTCCATGCAAACAAGATGGCTCAAATTTTTAAGTGAATATGACTTCGATATCAAGCATATCAAGGGAAAGGAGAATAAAGTTACCAATGCACTTAGTATAAGAGTGCATCTCATGCATACTAATGTTGTCAGTATGCATCACTCAGAGTTGAAGAGAAGAATTTTAGATGGTCTTGTTACAGACCAGCATTACCTACAGGGAAAGGAAAAATTACAGCAAGGATATGTACAACAGAAAATAAAGGAGTATGAGATAAAGGAAGACAGATTACTCATGCATAAAAATATAATCTATGTTCCTAGATCCAGAGAACTAAGGAATTTGGTACTGAAGGAAATGCATGATGTTCCTTATGTTGGACATCCCAGTTACCAGAAAATAATTACAGCAGTAAGAAGCCAGTTATTTTGGCTGGGAATGAAGAAGGATGTTGTTGATTACATCACTCGATGTATGGAATGTTAGAAGGTGAAGGATGAGCATAGGAACCTAGCGAGTTTGTTGTAGCCATTGCCAATCCCAGAGAAGAAATGGGAAGTGATCACCATGGATTTCATCACAAGCTTACACAGAACAAATAAGAAACATGCTTCAATCATGGTGGTGGTTGACAAATTAACAAAGGATGCTCATTTTGTGCCTATGAAGTCAACACATACAATGGCTAATATTGTAGAAAGTTTTATGAAGGAAATTGCTAGGTTGCATGGGATACCTAGGACAATTGTCTCAGACAGAGATAAGAAGTTTACCTCCAATTTATGGAGGGGATTGTTTAAAGGATTTGGCACAAATCTAAACTTTAGCACAACATATCATCCCCAGATAGATGGGAAAACTTTAAAGTAGGGGAGAAATTACTTTTGAAAGTGAAGCACGAGAAAATCTCTTTGAAATTGGGTAGTCCTACAAAGTTGGCAGCCAGATTCTATGGTCCATTTGAAATATTGGACAGAATAGGGCCAGTTGCATACATGATTGCATTGCCTACTTCCATGAATCTGCATAATGTATTTCATGTATATTTACTAAAGAAATATGTACATGACCCTAACCATGTTATTGATTGGAATCTGATTCAGGTAGAGACGGAGGGAGACTTTCAGGTTCAACCAGTACAGGTATTGGAAAGAAAGGTAAAAGTTCTCTGGAATCGAGTTACAGATCTTGTAAAAGTTCAGTGGACCTGCTACGGTCCTAAAGATTCTACCTGGAAGCATGAAGATTCCATGCGGGAAGAGTACCCGCAACGTTTTGAATAAATTTGAGATTTTGATCTCTATTTTGTATATCCACTGAGGACAGTGCCAAAATAAGGGGGAGTGGATGTAACACCCCAGGTTTTGAACCCCCATTTTAAATAATGTATTTTTACAATGCTGAGAGGCCAAGGTTCCCAAACAATTATTAAAAGGCCAGTGTGCCCAAGAAATGTAATGTTTTCTATCATTATTAATAATAAATACATCACTGGTTGCTAGACGGACAAGGAATAGAGTTATAGGGGGATATGATTCCACAAGAGAGGGGGATTAAGGGACTAAGTGTATATTCCTATGTTAATTACCCTATTTTCCTAAGGGAGGGGATTGGTTATGTAAGCTTCTTACAGAAGGCCAAAAGGTTCTTGATTCCCCACGAAGTTACTTAAACCTGCCTCTAGTCTGATGGGGGGGTTCGATTGATGGCTTGTTCATTTATTTTCCTGTATATTCATTCATTTACCTCACACACTTTCATGCACTTACTCACCAATTTATTGATCCATCCTCACCTATGTCTTGGCTTGGAAAAGGGAAAGGAACTGGTGAGAATTAGCCACAGGATAGTTGGTTGTAATGGTCGTCGATGCAATCCAACCATGACCTAGGGCCATCATGTCTGATATGTGTTGGCCCATGCCCTACTTTTCTCACAAATGTGAGTCTTGAGAGTCCCAACATTCATATTATGGACCGGCTGTGCTGGAGGCCCTGGAAAAAGGAGAAGGACTACCTGAGGGATAATGTCACAGAGAAGGGTGGAGGTTCGTTCTCTTGGGGTGGTACAAGGTGGGTGGAAGAGATATGGGTACTTGGATTGTTGTGGGTGCTGGGAAACCTGTGAGATCTTGAGAGCTGACTGGTTTCGGAACCTAAGTGCACTCTGGAATTGTCCTTCTAGATTCATAGCCCTGGCTCGTGGGTGACACTGTTGTTGAGATTGTAGTAGTGGTGTCTATGGTTGGGTGGAACGTCCTTGGTCTGCAGCCAGTTGGTGTCACCTTTTTATAAAGATAATTTCTCTCTGTTGTGATATTATTATCTATGTATGAAAGTATTTTTCTGTGTATTTTAATTATCGTTTAACTAAATCTTATATTATGCATGCTTGTTGGATATTGTTGTGCATGTCACTAAATCTTGTATCTTATGTGTTCTTATTAATTAAAGAAAGTATCGGTAAGAGAAATAAGTCCAAGGGCGGGCTTGTAGGTAGCATGCCCCGGCTTGTGGGTGGCTTGGTATGTTACACCTCATCACACCCATAACCCAAGCTGAGGTGGATCAGGCCATCCAAGAACTACCTGTAGGAAAAGCTCCAGGCCCAAATGGCTTCACCACAGACTTCTTCCACTCATGTTGGCCAATGTTAAGGTACGAAGTGTGGAAACTAGTTGAAGATTCTCGTAGCTCTAGAAAAGTACTCTCAGTAAACAATTCCACCTTCCTCACCTTAATACCCAAAGAACAAAGAGTCACAAATTTGAAAAAATTCAGACCCATGGCACTTTGCAATGTGATTTACATAATTATTTCCAAGGTCATCGCTCTAAGACTCAAGCCAATCCTACCCTTAATCTCCAAGGAGTAATCTGGATGCGTAGAAGGTAGGAAAAGCATGGACAACATAATTCTGGTTCACGAAATCATCCATTCACTATAGAGCACCTGCACTCCAGGTATTCTTCTAAAACTTGATCTTCCAAAGGATTTTGACAAATTAATCTGTGAGTACATGAAATTTGTCTTTACAGCCTTTGGCTTATGCAAAAGCTGGATAGCTTGGATAATGAATCTTATCTCTTCCACCTTCTTCTCTATCCTTTTCAATGCATCCCCCTCTCAACCTTTTTCACCCTCACAAGGAATAAGTAAAGGTGATCCTCTCTTCCCCTTCCTCTTTGTTATAATGGTTGAAGGCGTCGGCCGCTACATCAAAGACTTTATCTTAAATGACTCCCTACAAGGTCTTCCACTCCATGGGCTTCAACCTGCGGCTTCACATAGCCAGTTTGTTGATGACACCATGCTCATGAACACCCCTACAGTGAAAGAAGAAAACAAACTAACCTCTATCCTCAATGATTTTAGTGAATCCTCAGGCACTACCTTTAATCTAGCCAAATCACAACTCTTATTCTTTAACACACATGTTTCTATCCAGTAACACATTTCCCAACTCCTGAACATCCCATATTGCTCCCTCCCCTCTCAGTACCTAGGCCTCCCTCTCTCAGACTCGATAACCAGAAACATTTCCTGGGAATCCCTCCTTCTCTCTATCTCCAACCATCTCAGCACTTGGACTTTTTTCTCCCTCAACCTCCCATCCAGAATTACCCTCCTAAAATTAGTTCTCCAAGACATCCCAGTCTACCTCTTCTTAGCCTTGGCCACCCCCCAATCAGTTATAAAGAAGATAAGAAATTTGCAAAGGAAATTCCTTTGGCACAACCACAATATGAATAAGAAGTGGGCCCTAGTCAGCTAGGATAAGGTTTGCAAGCCCAAATATCTGGGTGGCCTAGGCCTCAAGGATCCTAGAAAATTAAATAACACTATGGGAGCCAAAATATGGTGGAGATGGCTCAAAACACCAAGGGAAATCTGGGCAAAGCTATGGAAACATAAATATGCACCAAACACACAACAAGACCATTTGATCAGGATGTAGGTCAACACTCATGGCTCCAACATCTGGAATGCAGCTTGGAAAAATCAACCATTAATACAGGAACGTGCCTTCTAGAAAATTCACAATGGCCAAAGTTCCCTCTTATGGATAGACTCTTGGCATCAATTACCACCCCTCCAGTCAAAGTAACACCTACACCCTTATGACAATTAAATTCAAAATCTTGACACATGAAAAGTGGTAGACATGTGGACAAACACTCTAAGTAACTCTTCCTAGTGAAGCTAGAAATCAACCCATCAAGAGCTTCAAACAACAACAGACTATGACCTGCAACGGTGGAGGAAAGCAATTCTACCTAGAAGAATTTGTATCAACATAGACCAGACATTCTCAGATGGGGGCCTACACCCCAAGGAATCTTCACCCTCAAAGAAGGGTACACCCTTCAGGAAAAATTCCAAGCAGTGCAAAAATACCACATTTGGATGACAATTTGGAAATCAAAATTCTGGCCCAAAATCTCCACTTTCTTTTGGCTTCTTCTACAAAACAAGCTCTTAACCTGCGATAATATAAAACGATGAGGATTTATTGGCCCCTCGATCTTTCATCTTTGCTATCATCAAGAAGAAACTATGGATCATCTCCTAAACAACTTCATCGTCAGCGAGAAGATTTGGAACCAAGCTAGTCATATCATGAGAAGAACAAAATGGGTCAAAGACAACATCATGAGAAAATTCAGAGAATGGGGAACTAGCCCTTTCAAAATCCCAATCCTAAATAGAATCTGGCAAGTCCTACCAGGATTCATCATTTGGAAACTATGGAAAGAGAGGAACATAAGAATATTTCACTCCCATCCTTCCCAGCCTACCCACCTCTGGTCAACCATTCTCTCTAATATCCAGGAAACTCTCCAACTCCAACAGTGGAAACAAGAAGATTTACCCTTTGATCCAGTTGAGATTATAATCCTCAACTACTGGGGCTTTATGTCATCTTATTCTTTACCTCAACAGTAGTTCCCCCCCTCAGTCAAATCCTTCAACCCCTCTGCCTGGTCTCCCCCCCCGCCCAACTTTTACAAAATCAACTTTGATGTTGCTTCAAAATGAAATCCAAGCCTCTCTGGCCTAGGAGCAGTAATAAGAGATAGCAAGGGCCAAATTCGTAGTCTAACCGCAAAAAATATGGGATTTGAAACCAATAACTCAGTAGAAATTTTTGGTCTCATTAAAGGAGTTCAATTAGCATTGGACCACAACCTCACTTTCCTAGTCATATAAGGGGAATCCAAAGTCATCATTGATCAGGAAAAAAAAATCCTAAATGGAAGGGATCCGGAAAGAATCACCCCCATTTGGCACCTCTTGGGTCCCCTCTGCAGCTTTCAGCCACTCCTCGGACCCTCTCTCACTCTCATCACCTCTCACATAAGGAGAAGTGCAAAAAAGGTGGCGGAAAAACTAGCCAACGCCTTTATTATCCCTATACCTACTCATAAAAAAAATGAAATCAATGAAAATGTAGATTCCTAATTAAAGGTAGGAGGACAACCTAACTTTGGAGCAACCCCACCAAAGTGGATGCGCAGGTTCTTACCTTTCGTCTTACCATCTTCTCTCAGCCCTCAGATTATCCTCAAATCCAATCCAATGCTTCATCAAACCAAAAAAAAATATGCTACCTGTTACTGTTTACAACTCCTCGGCAACGATGCCAAAATGTTGGTGCATAAATATGTTCACTATATATCTCACACTCATTTAAATGTCAATCCGGGATTTGTAATCGAAAGAGTCATTACACCATATGTGCCGAGAAAAAGTAACCTATCTAAGTCTGTTGCATATGGGAAATAATTAATAACATAAAAATTTTGTTTCTAAGATCTCTAAACACTTCAAAATATCCTCTGAACCTAAAAGAGAAAACTGATAATGAAACTCAAACAAATAGACAATCAAAGAAATGTTGTCTCAGAGAAACAAGTCTGTTCGTGTGAGGCACTTGTATTGAAAAGATGAACTTTAAGAAGCTTGTTTCCTGTAACGATTAAAGAAATCAATTTCAAACATTCTGTAAACAAAAGCCGACTTCAATCTCATGTAACTCAATCAAACCAGGACGAGGGAAATTCAGTATGACTGAAAGACTTTATTACAGCACATGTAAATAAAAGATAAAGTCTCCTGGTCCCGTGCGATACTATAATCATAAGCTTAAAATATCAGTCCACACTTCAAATCATGAGATAGCTACCTGCAACACTGGATAATAAAATGTATATTCGATATAACACTTGTTGTTACACACCAATCTAAAATAATAAACTCGATGCTCAATCCTGAGAATGAATTAAATATTAATCACACACACGTTGTTGTAAACTATCCACACAAACACACAGAACGTATACAATGAGGTTTACCTTAGTTGGGGGAGTGGGCCCTTGCCGAACCAACAAGGAACCTCTTAAGGAGTTAACAGGATAAAACTTTCACTCACATCCAAGAATTGACATAAAATATCTTCTGTATTAATTCAACTGGTAAATTGGATCAACAGTCTTTTACTTCATACATGATGGTGATAAATATTGTCTGATTCTTATCGTATATTTCTTACATTCCTTTCTACACAACATTCCTTATATAAGGTAAGTCGATACTACCAATATGTATGGATAAACATTAAACAGTTCGGGAAATCCCAAAATTAAGATTTACATCGAATTTTTAGGAGTCGACTCCATCCTCATGACACGAAGTGCATGAGCGATGGACACTCTTGCAACTGGAGAACTAACTCGGACACTTCTATCCAAATGTATTCTCGAACTTTCCACCATTATCCAAGTCCAACTGGTGCATCCCAAAACAGAGGTTTTAGTACCAGATTGCACACAGTCGCGAGTCTGGTACCAGAATAGAATAGAGCAAGGAATACCGGAATAGTGCACGTCTTGGTACCGGATCAAAACTGTCTTGGGTACCGGAATGGATTCAGTACAGGATTACATGGTGTCTGGTAGTTCCGGATAGACTGCTCATAAATCAAATTATTAGAACTATACAAAATAAAACACTTTCAATTGAATTAATTAAAGAAAGTTAAACAAACATGCTTTAAATCACCAATTACCTCTTGTAGACATGACATAGCTATTAGGCATGTATTTT